>JAJIBD010004580.1:0-162560 GCA_021461705.1 Cryptotis parvus | reverse complement strand
AGAGCTATTCCCATCTGTTAATACAGGTTCAATTATTGTGAAATTAATAAAAATGCTTTCTGTACCTCCTCACTTTCAAAGATACTTATCAAAGAAACAAGAGCAGAATTCTAGACATAGGGAAGCACATATTAAATCATAAGGATACTTTGCCTTCTCATAGTAGTTAATACTTAACTGCATCCGTGAATAGAAGCAAGTTAAAGTAAATTGTCTCAGGGAACAAGGATAATACAGATGTTAGGGCACATGTAGCTGACTAGATTTTACTTCCAAAGAGTTTAGGGCACTGTCTGAGGGTCAGGTTCCTGGTCACCCCCAAGCAAGACTTGAATTGCCCAAGTAAGCAACTCCCAGAAAGGAGAGCCAAGCAGTGAGAGAAGGGCTCTCCACAACCTCTGCAATTCTTGGTTACCCCTCAACAATAGTACCAAATGCTATTTTATCTTAATATATTAATTATTTATGATAGAGAAGAGTTAGTTAAGAATTACCTAGGGAGGAATGGACATCGGTAAGTGTTTGCTTTGTAAACTGAAAATTCCAGTTTATTCCCTAGTCCTGGGTACGAGCTCTGAGCATAGAGCCAGGACTAAGCCTGGAACAGAGTTACATATGACCCCAAGTCCCATAGCAATAAAGTCCTTGGATTTTAGTGTTGTTTGCTACCCTGTTCTTTCCATGGAACCATAATATTCAAAAATGGAATCTCAAGGAATGAGCCCTACCCTATACTAAAATTAGTATTACCGCATAGTACAGTAGGTAGGAGATTGCTTCAATTTTATCAAACACCCAATTCTCTCCTCATCACCCATTTTATTTCCTGTATCCTGCCAGGAGTAATCCCTAATCCCAGGAGTAAATCCTGGAGCATAGCCAGGTATGACCTAAACAACTACTTCCAAAAACCACTTAGTTGGAACAAAAAGGAACAAAATAATGCAAGGAAATTGTCTGGGGCCCCTGAGCACCTGAGTGTCTTATTTTACTAGGTTCAGTATTACTTTGCTCTAGCTGCTCACTTTTCATCTAATTTAGTCTTTTCACCATCAATCATGTACATGAATCTACTCATGTCAGTGTTCATAAGACTAATCATGATGTGTATTGGGAAGTCACGGGGGTCCCTAACAATATCGAGAAACAAGTTCCCTTTTAACTCAAGGACCGAACCAGTGTCAGGCACACCACAATTTCAGCTCAGTTCCAAAAGGCTTTACTAATTAATAAAACAAGCTCTGCTACTACAATCCAAGATAATGGGATTCCCCAGACCCTTAGCTCTTGGTCAGAACTCTGATCAAGCTCTCCTACCAGGTCTCCCACCAAAATGGATGATCCTACCTCAAGTCTGTCCCCTTTATATACCCAAAAGCCATAATCCTTTCTTCAGGGAGTGTAGCATCAACAAAGAACCAGGAATCAGCTTTTAGGTGTAGATGTAGGATGGTGCCACCCTTTTGTTTTAGGTACAAACAAATGATTATGCCAGGGCCTAGTACCTTCCTCTGAGATGAACACTGGGTAGAGTAACAGAGAGAGAGACAAAGAGAGAGAGAGCAGACAGAGAGACAGAGAGACAGAGAGACAGAGACAGAGAGACAGAGAGACAGAGACAGAGAGACAGACAGAGAAACAGAGAGACAGAGAAAGCTGATATAAAGAAAAACATCTTAGCGGGTATATATACATAGGCAGAAACACATCCTAATTCGGCCAAGTACTTCATACAATCAAGATGGTACCCACAAGGTTCTTCTTATTTTTTTGCTGCATCCGGGTAGTTCTGAGATTTTTGTTCCTGTTTACTGAAAGGGTCATGCCTACTTGCCTGAGGGCAAAACTAGCATGACCCTCCTTCCTTTGATCTTAAAAAGTCTCAATGTACCAGGGTAGTAGTTTTCTGGTAAATTCTAATTGTCCTGCACTGGGAACAGTGGGTGTTAAAAGTAAATGTGCCCAGTGTAGACAGCTTTGAAGTCATAGTAGAGATAATAATAATGTTTCAAAAGTTATTAATTCATAGTCAACATGACGCCTGTAACTGCCACATCCTGTGTCAGTGCTTATACAAGAGAGATCTCATTAGTATGAACTCTGGTTTAAAGACATGTAAACAGCTTAAACTGTAAGTAGCTTAAACAGCAAAAGATCCCATGCTAGCTAGGCTGAATCATCCAACAGTTGTGAACCCTGACTGCCTCTCAAATCATCTTTATCCTGGGTTCCACACTCCTGCTATTCTTCTTGATTCATATCCCTGGATCTGGCATGGTATTTTCTGCATTATACCTATAGGAAAGTCCTTCATTTCACAGAGTTGTATTCTTCTTCAAAAGACAATGCAACCTCACAGAGGATTTTTAACAAGTAATGTCTTCTGTATTCAAAATTTAGTTTAATGGCTGATCACACTATGTCTATTATCACCACAGTGATATATTTATTTTATTTTAACTTTGGGGCCATAGACAACAGTTACCAAGGTTTATTCTTGGCACTGTGCTCAGGCATTATTCCTGGAGTGACTTAGAGGACCCTATGTGATGCTCAGATAAGACCCCGGCCTGTCATACGAGTGGCAAGTTCCTTACCTGTTACATTATTACTTCAGCCCCAAAGTGATGCCTTAGAGTAGAGTTCTTAATTACTTTTATTATCCTTGGTGATTTATTGCTAAAACACACAGCATCTCGATATATTTTATAATGTACATCTCAATGAATCGAACTGATAGTTTATTTCAATATTTTCTTTTAATTAAGAAAGAAAAGTGTAGCCTAATACTTTCCACCGGTGGAAGGCTGGGGGAGAGTAGGTAGAATAGTGACCTATCATTGCCATAGTGACCACTATGACAATGGTAATTGGAAATTGTTGAGGCAAAAACAGTCAGTAGCTGATCATCCCATCTGGGTTGCCAAATATGTTAATGTGAAAGTAGCTGAACATCCCATCAGACTTGCTAAATATGTTAACACAAAAGTTGACTTTCCTGTGTTAGAGGGTTCTTGAAAATTGCATGAAAAGTATGCAAGCAAAACTCTACAAAACTCAGATGAAGGAAAGTTTGTTTTATTGTACAGACGGTTCCAGGTCCCTCCCCAGAGGTCTAAGCCTTTCTGTTACTCATGAACCGTGTCCTGGTCCTGTCTTCAATGCAGCCTGGTCCAGTGTACAACTTCCCTGTCCTGTCCATGTAGTCTACTCCATGTCATGAATGATGGCAAAGTCCTGTTCCTGTTATGTTCCCTAACTGCTCCCTCTCTATCCCGTGCATGCTTTGCCAGCCTCCTGTGCACTCCCTGCAACTTGGACCTTCAAGTCCAACCTGTCCTGAGCTAACCTGGGTGTCCAAGCCCTCTCTTGAACCCTGGGCCTCTGAGCCCAGCCTTTCCTTCTACTATCTGGGGCATCCAAGCCCTGCCTGACCTGGAACCTTGGGCCTCCAAGTCCAGCCTGAACCTGTATCTGCCCTTGCAAGACTTTGTGTGGCCTATTTGTACTGGGCCCTTACTGGGCATCCTGCCCTACCTCATAGAGAGAGAGATAGAGAGAGAGCCTGCTAAAGGGCCCCGTCTCCCCAGAGGGAGAGAGCGAGGACGAGGACACCAGAGAAGACCTGGGGCCCCTTTTCAAACCCCATTTTTCAGGCATTTATACTCTGATCGGCTAATTGGCTAAAGTGACCTGGCATTCTCCACCTAATTCCAGCTGTATCAGAGTAACTTGACTTTCTCCACCTAAGCTCCAACTGTATCAAAGGAACTTGAAGTTCTCTACCTAAGTCCAAATGTATCACTATGGACAAGGACTAAAAGGAGGTAAAGGAATAGATATGATAATCTGTCAATATCTGTATTGTAAACCATAATTCCTAGGAGGAGAGGAAGAGATAGACAGACAGACAGACAGATATATATAGAGGTAGATAGACAGGCAGATAGACAGACAGATAGACAGACAGACAGCAGATAGACAGACAGACAGATAGGCAGGCAGACAGACAGGCAGACAGACAGACAGACAGACAGACAGACAGACAGATAGATAGATAGATAGATAGATAGATAGATAGAGACAGATAGACAGATGGATAAACAGATAGACAGATAGACAGACAGACTGATAGACAGATAGACAGACAGGCAGACAGACAGATAGACAGATAGATAGACAGACAGATAGACTGATAGACAGATAGACAGACAGACAGGCAGACAGGCAGATAAATAGACAGATAGATAGACAGATAGACATATAGATAGACAGATAGACAGGCAGATAGATAGATAGACAGACAGACATATAGATAGACAGATAGACAGGCAGATAGATAGATAGACAGACAGACAGACATATAGATAGACAGAGAGACAGACAGACAGACAGACAGATAGACAGACAGACAGACAGACACAGACAGACAGACAGACAGACAGATAGATAGATAGATAGATAGATAGATAGATAGATAGATAGATAGATAGATAGATAGATAGATAGATAGATAGATAGATAGGATTAGATAGATAGACAGACAGATAACAGACAGAGAGAGAGAAGAAAAGTACCTGTCATAGTACCATAGAGACTGGTTGGGGAGGAGCGTAGTGGTAGAAATTGGGGACATTATTGGTGGGAAATGTACACACTGGTGAAGGGATGACTATTAGAACATTGCATGACTGAAGCACAATTGTGAACAACCTTGTAACTGAGTATCTCTCGTGGGTATTCAGTAACAAAATGGAAAAAGAAAAAAATATGAGAAAAACAAAACTCATTATAAATGTAATTTTCATCACATAGTTGATTATGCTGGAAGCACTTTTAGATTAGAGGAATAGGTTTCTTGAAGTTTTTATGTGAAATTTATCCCACTAATTCAACTAGTACAGATTTAACATTGGAGAGAAAAAGCTATTGGGCCTATCCCAGATCTCCAATTGCTATATTTTTTTAATTATTTGTTTCGGTGCCACACCTAGTTTTGCTCAGGGTATACCCTCCCGCTGCACTCAGGAACTTTAGGGACTTGAGGGACCATATGTGGTGCCGGGATGAACCTGGATGATCTCTGTGCAAGGTAAGCAACATACCCCCTGGCCCCCAATTGGTGTTAAATGACTTTCGGTCTGATTGACATCAAATTTAAATAGCTATCAACAACAATAACAATGAAAGTTTTTTACTTGAAAAGCCAACAGCTTTGGGACTGGACAGTTAGTGCACTGGACAAACCATTTCATTGCATGAGGCTGACCCAGGTATAATATTTGCTCTCCTATAGATTTCCCCTCAGACCCACCAGGAGTTCAGGTAATCCCTGATTACACAGCCAGGAATATACCCTGAGCATGACTGGATATGGCCCAAAGCAAACATAAAAAATCTTTAATTTCCTTATTTAGAAATCACAATGATGATATTTTTCTGTGTCTATGACTAAGAATTCTATTAGGAGTCATAAGAAAGTGTCATGTGAGTTGTTTTATTAAAATAAATAGGTGTATGGACACTCACTCTGTATTCACTGGTTTTATGAAGACTACACTGATGATCAACTGATAAAATATTATGCAGTAAAAACATTAGTCATATAAAGAAGACATTAATTAAATAACATCCTACCTATATATTTTTCTCAACCTTTAAGTTTAAAAAGATTGAAAAAAACCTTAAACTGGAATGAAAAAGAATGATATTTAGTGAATGAAATTATCAAAATTATTTAGTTAGGGACAGTTTCCTAATTCTCTTATTACATGACCTTAGTGGTTTGAACAAAAAGATGTTTAAATTACTGAAAATTTCAAGGTAATACTTAAAAAAATTGTGTCATAAAGACAAAATAATTGGTAGTCTTCTTTATCCCTATAATTTTCCATGCATAAATGAAAAAAACTCACATTTTGTTTTTCCTACTTAAAAGGACATATATTCTAAAAAGTGTGCTATTATCAGATTAACAATACATATTTTGAATGGTGGAAGTTGGTATAAAACCTGTACATGAAGGAAAAGCAAAGAATTGAAATATTTTCAGTCTAGGAGTTACAGCTGCGGTATAATAGTGTATATCGGATTAGTGTACAGAAGTATTTTTATGAGTCTTTTGTGGCAGACCCAGAATGATAAGAGATCACTGTGATATACAGGATGTTTCCATTATATTTCATAAATTTGCATTAAAGGTTGAGAGAAACATAAATAATGTATGATGAGTTCTATCAAAAGAATTTCTGGCTGTGGTGAGTATAGACAGGAAACAGTCTCTAAGGCCATATTTTAACTGGCCTAGTAATGGCCTGGCTGGCCACATCCACACCCACAGAAACTCTGGGGGTTTTATCTACCAAAGATTGATGAAATAGCAAGAAAAGTGAGTTTGGTTTAAACCAAAAGTTGTTTTTTCTATGTAAAGATATAATATGCCTGTATTATGTTTTTAGCATGTTCCTCTCTCTCCGCATGGAGAAAATATAAGAGCATTTTGACTGGATCTAATGTGTAGAACTCCCAATGCTGTATTCAGTCCCCAAGCTTTGCAAGAAAGAAAAGAGGACTTGGCTTCTGGATAAAGAACACACCACATTAAAAGCTTGGTGGGAGATAACAAATACTCATCATTGATGGTTTCCCTTTGTGTGAGACCCACACTGAAGAGTTGACACAGTAGCTCATAATTATCTTATTTAGTCCATACAACAATCTGAACACAGAGAGATTATCTCTAATAGACAGATGTGGCATAAGAGTTACATGACTGTAAATACACAACGTATATTTATAAAGAACATTCACCCTCGGTTTCATTCTTTATTTTCTCAGCACTGCCTTAAGCCTCTTCATGACAGAGGTGGTGCAATCTGAGATTAGGTTCAAGAAGCACCTCTGGGGACAGATCCAAGTGTGAGCCAGGGAGATTGAGCGAGGCCGTTGGTGACTCTAAGCAGCAGGGGCAATGAAATGTATATGCAGGACAGAGTCAAAAGGTGGATTTAAGTTCAAGGGCATGACCTTGCAGAGGGGCTTGCAAAGGCTCCCCCTGTGCCTACCTCAGCGAAAACCCTAGGGAAGGGCATGGCTCGTGAGTCAGCATCCCCAAGAAGACTGGAGCACTGGGATTGTTTGCTGCAATCTGTATGTGACTCTTACCTGTATGTAATTCAGATTTTTCTTGCATGTTTGCCTTTAGAAAAGAAAAAGAAAACAAGGCACCAAATTTAGGTGGGCTATGTATTTGTTCTCTCAGCACCTTTTTCTATTTCAGTGAGAAATGATTCATTCCTTATGTGTCGATGTCCTCGTAAGTCATGATTTTCATTCCTTCAAGAATTCTCGAACCCTCTCTTCCTTTCCTTGTACCAATGAGGGTGGGGTGGGAAATGAGCACCACACTCTGGCTTCCTATTGGGGTTAGACAATGGTATCTGCTCACAGAAGATTCGAAGGCTTGTCCAAGTTCCTCACTACAATGATTCCATGTCCCTGAAAATGTTAGTTCTATTAACTTCATGTTACTTCTAGTAACCACTGGTAAACTTGCTCTGTGGGTCTAAGTCTCACTGGGCTCAGTTGCATGGATTTCTTGCCTGCCCCTTGAACTAAGTTGGAAATAATAGTTTCCCTAACCTAACTTCCTCTTCACACTTTTTTACACCCTGACTTTACCATTGTATGGCATCCCTTCATTGAATCCTGTTGACTTGGGTTGTACAGATAAATTCTGCTTCATGTCAGGAGTCAAACAAAAGCTAATAATATGTATATAAATATATATAACACATATGTGTATGCTTATAGTATATATTATATACAATAGATAGTGTGTATATATGTGTATATTTATATACATATATATATATACATATATATATATATATATATATATATATATATATATATATATATATATATATAAGAAACTTGCCTACAGAGAGCATCCTATCTCTGTTCATCAGTCTCAGACCCAGTGGGGAAGGAGTTGATTTGAGTCATGTGGAGTAGATTCTGCTTCATGTCAGCATTCTAAAGCAGTTAATAATACCATGTGTTTTCTTTGTAGGAAATACTCCCTACATGAGCTTCCTTCCCCTGTTCATCAGGCCCAGGCCCAGTGGGGAAGGAGATTGAGGGGAGACAACCTGCACAGATGAGGAACAAACTTCACTTGTAGAGCTCCTCATTATTAGCAGAACCACTTGCTGGCATGCCTAGGAATTTGGTATCTAATTTCTATCTATTTTTCAATTGATCCTGCAGCTCACATTTAAGAAAACAGAAAGGCATCACATAGAGTCCTCTAACCCTAGTGATTTTCTTGTCTCCTGTCTATCAGCTCTCTTCTCCATGCTATGCAGACTTGAAATAAAGCAGATTCATTCCCTAAGATGCATCAGCAGTACTTGCTTCTGTCCTGATGCTACCTAGGCAGTGTCAGAAAGGCTCTGTGTCCTCCAGGGATGGGAGGAGATAAGTTCTAACAGGAGACAATTACCTAGCTTGTGTGTGTGCTTACTTTGGAAAACCAGGAAGCTATCTGGCATTTGGAGCTTTACGGTGCCTTTATTACATACCCCTTTATGTACCAAAATGCTGAAATCTTATCAAAACTTCATAAACTCAGTTAGTAGGCAAAGGAGGAGCCCGTTGGTGAAGAAAGATTGTGGTTAACCCCAGAAGATGTCCTTAGAATTTTATCGTAGGGGAAGTGAAAGAATACAATTTCTTTCTAGCTTTGTCGTGGTTAATAGAAAAAAAATGATTATCCTTTTCAAGGCTTCTGAGACATAATTGATTAGGGTCTGTAATCACAAAGGGGGGAGAAATAGTGGAAGGGTGCAGATATTGGTAAAATGAGTGGGAAAAAATTAGCCAAAAATGCATGTTCCCAGCTAACTTCTGGTTTCAGTTTGCCAAAGGGTGATGTGTGTCCATGGTAATGCCCCAAGGACTGTAGTGCTGAGAACAGAGTTGACAACTAAAGTCTCTTACTTTATAAGCTCCTGTTGCTTGATCTTTGTATGTCGTGGACTGCCCATGAAGATCTCTGAGTAGGCAGATGAGGGGGTGATAAAAGATGGAATGGATCCTCATGTTCACTGGACGAGTGTGTGCCATCTCTCCATCTCAGTGCAACGGAGGGGCAGAGAAGGACCCCATCATTGAAGGGTAGAATGGACAACTTGAGAAGAAGCATGAGTGGGCAGTACTGGAGGACACTGCCCTGTGTGGGATGCTTCAGCATGCATTTTAACAAACATGAGGAAGCACAATCCAGGAAGCTTCTGGACTGCCATTGGCTAGCGGTGTTAGAGATATAAAGAGGGCAAATCATTAAAAAAAGATTTTTTTTTAAATCTTTCACTAGTAGAGCTGGTTTGCTGTATAGAATCAGGAAAGAAGACTCTGCTTTGCTAAACTCCCCGAAACATGTCAGATAATGAAAGCCACCTAATCTATACCGGAAATGAAATACTTGCAGGGAATCAGCTTTGGTGTCACTCTGCTTCTAGTGTTCAGGGGATTGAAAAGCCAAACAGCTTCCATGTCACAAATTGGTATACAAGCCAGAGAAGTAATATCTCAAGCGTTATTGCCAAACCTTCCTGATCACTGCAAGTGTACATAATGCCACAGCTTCTAAACATGCCTGAAGCTATCAGGATGCTTTTAAACATGCCTAATGCAGATTCTCTTCCAAAATTGAATACAAACTGGAGCGTTCATAAAATCAACCTTTGCCCATCAGGTAGACTTAAACAAAATGAGGTCACTAATTACAGGTATTGAACTGTTTTGCCTAACATCTTAAACTACAATCTGAGAAGCACTAGTTGTATTATTTTTTAAATGGGAGCACAGATTGAGTGCCTGATTAAGGGAGTTTTTTTTTTTAAGTTCTCTCACCAATGGAAGAACCAGGATGGGATGACTCATCAACATTGATTAGATCTCTTATGGGGGTGGGGGGGAGAGTGATGCCATCTGCAAAGATAAATACTTGCTTTTTGCTTCCAGATCTTGAGGGAATCCTAAAGCTAAGAGTAATTTATAATCTTCCCTTCAATTACTTCCCACCCCTCAAACATTTTATGAGCATTATGTCTGTGCTTTCAATCAAGCATGTTCAAACAATAGTGAATTGGTCTCTAAGATAGCACATTATTAATTAAGAACCCAGATATATTTTACAGAGTCATAGAAGCTGAAAATCAATGAGATCCCGACCTAAGGGTTAGGTTCTGGCAATGTCAGAATGAGTCAAGTCTATTCTCAGGCCATTCTAATGAGACTTTAAGTGATTGTTTAAAAATAATGCCATGGTGGGATTACATTAAATAGGCCTTTCTATATACTTTTTTCTCCATCTTTTCTAATCTTGGGAAACATAACAATTTAATTCCTTTTGATGGTTCCCACTGGTACCACTAGATTTTTCAGAGAGTTATGAAAAATGAAAAGTCATGTACAGTTATATGCCTTCGAAAAAATAAACATATCATTTCTTAGAAATTAGTAAAGAAGGAGAAAGGAGCCCTCTACCTTTCCTATGCTCACTACGTCCTGTCCTGTCCACTTTCCAATATTATATTATTATCACTTTAGAGGACTTCACTGTCGCTTCTAATGATGACTAGGATTTCAACAGGGGCACAAAAACATTGTTTCTATAATTAACTGACCCCTAAAAAGCCACTTTGAATCATTTTAATCACAGACAGGGAAAGGACCCCATCATTGCATGGGTAGGATGGACACACTTGAGAAGTTGGTAAATAGCCTAATGTGTTTAAAAATCTTTGTGGGCAGTACTGGAGGGTTACACTGCCCTGTGCCTGGGATGCTTCAGAGGACCATATGGGATTCCAGGAATGGAACACGGGTCACTGGGTACAAGGCAAACACCCTATCAGCTATGCTATGGTTCAGTCCCCAGAACAATCAATGTCTACACTTGATATTAGGGCATTTTTAATAACCTACTCTCATTTAGAGAAGGAAGACTTGGATGAAAAGTACCTTTATCAAGTTTTCACTACTAATAAACACAGAGGTGAATTTTGATATCAGGAACTCTCCATGATGGCAAAGACACTGATTTCCATTGCCAGGCTTGTTTATCACAGAAACAAATTCTGGATAAATACCTTAATAATCTCACTGAAACAGTCTAACTTTAGGTAAGCTGTCTAACCTCTTAGAAACTTAAATTTTTACATCAGTAAAATTAGAGGTTTGTAATATATGTTACAGAGGATTATTCGCTGCCCTGAACAGTTTGAGTTTCCTGCTATATTGGCAAGATTTTTTCCCAGCTCTTATCTTTCTGTTTTACTCTCCCAATCTGATCTTGACAAAGTTAAAGAAAATGAAATTTCCCTGAAGGACATTATAGCTTGCCAGGAAATAAAGCAAGGGGAAAGATTGAAAACAGTGAGATCATTCTCTCTGTGTGGAAATCTTTGTTCTTTATAATTATATAATTCTGGTTCATTTATTCAAAGTGAATCTATGTCAGTTGGTCTTTATAGGAAGAAATCCACATACACTGAGCCAAGGACAGAAGTCAGTGGTAAAAGTATTTGCCATATAACCGTGAGGACCTCAAGTTTGCTCCCTGTTTTGGCACAAAGCAAACACATAAATTCTGCTTCTGTCCTACATGAAGTCAGAGTATGAGGACACCGGAAATATTACGAGGGACATATATTCCATCTTATTGCTTATGGGTCTTGTGGACTTGTCACTATCTTCTGTTGTTCATTGTTTTTCCGAGGCCCCTCCATTTTGGGAATCACTTGTATCAGTATCCTTCTTCCTGTTGTTCATAGATTTTCTTGAGTGGGCACCATTAACATCTTCATTCATTGGAAATGAGGTCCATTATTGTTACTGTTTTTGGCATATTGAATACACCACAGGTAGTTTACCTTGCTCTGCCATGACTCTGGGTTCATCCCAGGGGGCTTAGTCTTTTTCTATGTCAGATCATCAACATCCAGGGCCCATGGGGGAAGAGCCTTGGGTTAGATAAACCTGTATCCTGTCTGCCACCTGCCTATGCAGCTGGGCATCGCAGTCACACCTGCAACACCTCAAGGGTCTTAGGCAGTCTATTTGATGAAAGTTTGCCAAGTGCATTAAAATTATAAAAACAAATCTCAAACATTATAAAATAGTTATCAATATGGAATTTACATAGTTATTTTATGCTACTTGATTTGCTTACAATTGAATTATACAATAAAAAATCAGAATCATGAGAAAGAAAAAAGTGTATCATTTGATTTACACATGCATACATCATCCAGACATTTATATATTAGGAAAATGTAAGCACAGAAATAAATATCTATTTTATGTGCTACTTATATTAAAGAAGCATATAAAGTCTAATAAGTATTGAATTCCTGAGCAAGGCAGAAGAATATTTTTGCATATAGGGGTTAATCTATACAAATATATATAATCTGGAAATCCTTATATACTTTATACCAAAACCAAGAATATCAGCAAAGTAAAACTCACAGTAAAAGTCAGATTTTGACCAATCTGGTAGATTTTAAAACCATATAGACATACGCTCTCATGGGCGGGGAGAGACCACGCTGGCCCGACTCGGAGTGGAGTTTTGGGCCCTGCCTTTTCTTCCGCCTCCATGTCAGTTGCCCCGGAGGAGAGAGACCCACCCACGCCAGACCCACAGCTCCCTTCATATTCTTAGGGAATGCTGATTTTAGGATAATGTCCTTCCTAAGATCTTTCACATTTATACATTGTATACAGATCTAGGCAGGTTCTAACTGATACCAGTAAGCCTAACAAGAAGCCAGAATAAACCACACATCATGCAGTCAATAATTCTCAACATCCAGACTCCATAGTTCCTCAGAGCTCCATCCAAGAGAAAACTTCATCTTCCCCTTTAAGTTTCATTAGTAAATGCTCGAGATGAGAGCCTTCTACTGAGACTATACCACCTACACAGCAAAGCCTGCCAAGCTACTCATGTTTTATTTACTTGTTATGCCAAAAACTAATAAAAATTATGGACCTCCGTTCCATGACCTGAAGAATGGTTTCAGGCTCCTCTTGTTCTGGGAGCAAGCAGATGCCCTTAGGTTACACTTGCTTGTGACAGTACTAATGGAGATGTTATTAGTGCCCACTGAAGCAAATTGATGAACAATGGGAAGACAGTGATACAGTGGTAGACATACAAGTTTAGAGTCCAACATTTACAAGGGTTATTGTCATACACAGAATTTCATACATTATACAAATGAAAGCCAGAGTGACTCTGCAGTGGTAAAGACATGTGCCCTACATACTGCAGAACACAGTTGAATCCTTGGCACCACATGGTCTCCTGGGCATTGTTGGGTGTGTAGCTGGGTCCACAAACATGGCTGGGTGGACCTACTCAGCCCAGTAGGCAGAACCTGAGCAAAGCTACGTCCTTAGCTCCTCTCTCATGGATCACTATCACTATCCCTATCTTCCCGTTAATCATCTATTTGCTAGAGCAGGCACCAGTAATATTTCCATATGTCCTGTCTCATGCTAGTAGAACCCAAAGGCATCCGCTTGCTCCAGGAACATAAAGAGCCTCAAACCATTATATTAGGTCATGGGAATGACCTAATATAAATGTTACTGGTATTTGGCATATCAAATACTACACGAGCAGCTTGCCAGGCTTGCCATGCGGGTGGCATACTGTTGTAGTCACCTCTAAATAAAGCATTTATTGATGAACCGCGTGGCTGCTAGCAGTCATGCGAGCCGGGCTGTGATAGTTTGGTCTTCTGGGTGGAGTTGTGATGAGAGGGAAGTCCGGATGTGGAAAATGGCGGGCCCCATGGAGTAGGGGAGGGTGGTCTGGCTTGTTGTGAGGCTCTGCTGGGGTGACAGGCCAGGGCTAGTACCTACCATGCCTCCCGGTGCCTCATGAGCAGCTGGGCATAGGGAGAGCAAGTAGCAGCTCTGCCCCATGTCTGAGAGTCTCTGATTCAGCATACCTGGGCTGGATTGAAAAAAAAAAACTGCTGCATGATCCAGGCTGTGATAGTCTGGTCGTGCTGGGTGGAGTTGTGACGAGATGGCTGGGTGGGCCTACTCAGCCCAGTAGGCAGAAACTGAGCAAAGCCACGCCCTTAGCTCCTCTCTCATGGATCATCTGTCCAAAGTAAGTGAGCACTGCTGGGTGTGTCCAGGGAACTCCTGGCTACCATACAGGAAATTTACCTCCAAATTGTTTTTCCCTTGCAACAACGAATCACTACAATACCCAAATAAAAATAAATACATAACTCAATGAGCGATAGCACAGAACTGGTTATAACAGAAGTCAGTACATACCAAGCAGTAGAAAACTGAGCATTTTCCCCTCTATACACACCCAAAGGTCAAAAATGACATAGAAAATGCAGGGCTGGAGAGATGGATAAGATGACTGAAATGCATGCTTGATATGTTGGAGGCACAGACTTGATTTCTGCTACTAAACAGTTTCTGGAGTATCATAGACTGTAACCCTAGAGGCCTCCAAATACCACCAGAGTGGCCTAAAAGCTGCATTTAAAATGGTTTGTAATAAAAATAAATTTCATAAAAAATTGACATGAATGCCTAATTTCAAGTCTCCTAGAGATTAGCAATAAATAAATTGCTTAATTAATTAAATCACTTAATATAAAAGCATGTGGGATGCATCTAAAATTATATTCTGAGGAGAAATTAAATCCATTAATTATTTTTGTAATAAATAAGAAAGGATATAAAGGAATGAGCTAATAGCGTGCTTGAGAAAATTTTTGATGTTATAAAGAAATTGAATAGAGTAGTTAAATAACTTGTGAACAAAAATAGCAAAGAAATAAAGTCTAATAAAGTTTGGTTAAATAAAACTTATCATTATAATTTTGTATGAGAAAGAAATATTTGCAGCACTAAAACAAATCAGAGAACCACAGATGGCTGAAGAGATAGTCCAGGAGGAAGGATATATAGGAGGAAAGCGCGTTCCTTCCACATGGCTGAGCTGGGCTCAAAGTTGTACAACACATTTAGTCTCACAAGTAACTCCAGAAGTGACATCTAAGCAAGAAGGCTGGATAAATCCCTGAGAACCTTGGGTTATGGCCCCAAAACAAAATAACAAACGAAAAATAATTACAACTTGATATTGTCACAAATACATAACAAATGTATTTAACAATAGTAATTTTATAAAAATAATAAGTGATAAAAATCAAATAAGTAAACAGTAAAAGGAATTTTATTATGAATTCACTGTATCACTATATTAGTCTTCCCGTTCATCATTGATTTGCTTGAACGGGCACCAGTAACATCTCCATATGTCCTGTCTTATGCTATTTTTATGAATTTTTATAAATTCATTAAAATTAAATATAAATGACCTAAGTAACAGTTTGGTGTTTTAGAATTCTGTGTGTTTCCAAAATAATGTCAGAGTTAGGAAGCTAAAAAGGATGAATTATTACAAAGTTATCAAGTTTCTTAATGTTTAACAACTTTTTAGAAACCTAAAAATCAAGATAAATTTATAGTTTTAGATTTGTCAAAACTTGGGAATTTAGAAAACATGTCTGTTTTGTCATTATGAATATGTTATTAAATTCAAAGATAATATTAATATGTGATAAGTTTGGCACTTAAAAATTAGCAATGAAATAGTAATACATACTTGGTGGCAGTAGATATTTCCAGGGATGTGAAGTAGTAAACTTTAGGAAATTACTCAACATGTTTTGGAGTTCTAATGAATAATTAGGCCCCTCTACATATAAATTAATAATAGCCTACGTTTGTTTCTATTTTTCTTTGGGGTTATCAGTGGTGATGATGGGGAGCCAGTCCAGCTAGTATTTTTTGTTTTCTGCTAGTGTTCTTTATTTTATAATATGAAGTAAAAAAATTTAAAAACTTATTTAAAATTGGTAAGGTATCTATGCTTGACCTCAACAACAAATGTTGTAGTAAGTATATGGATCACTGTGTCAATGTATCACTGTCTTCCTGTTCATCATAGATTTGCTCAAGCGGGCACCAGTAACATCTCCATATGTCCTGTCTCATGCTAGTAGAGCCCAAGGGCATCTGCTTGCTCCAGGAACATAAAGAGCCTCAAACCATTCCATCAGGTCATGGGAATGAGGTCTATAATTGTTACTGGTTTTTGGCATATCAAATACGACACAGGTAGCTTGCCAGGCTCTGCTGTATGGGTGGCATACTCTTGTAGTCACCTCTGATCTCCAGCATTTATTGATGAACCATGTGGCCGCTTGCTGTAAAATATAAAATCTTATTCCAATTATATTTTTTCTAGTAAATAAGATTAACATCTTGTAAGAACATTTACTAAATTTCCATAGTAACTTATATTTCTTCTTTCATATATTATTTTTAATGTTCTCTGTATTCTATTAAGAGTAAAAAAAATTACAAACATGAATAAAAAATTGAGTTCTTATAATTTGATTTTAAAACAAAATTAAATGTTTTAAATAAAATTTTAATTTTTTAATAAATAATAATCCAGTTTCTAATTAATAAAAAGTCCAGTTTAGGGCCAGAGCAATAGGTAGGTCATTTGCCTTGCATGTGGCCAACCCAGGTACCATCCTCGACATCCCATGTGGTCCCCTGAGTACAGTCAGGGGTAATTCCTGAGCATCCCCAGGTGTGTGATATATACAAATATAATATATATATATATATATATATAATTTTTTTACTGAAACTTATTTAGAAAGATGTGAGGGAAGAGAGAGAAAAGAACACAGGATTCAGTAGAGTAGATTTCATTAATTTCAAAATAAAATAGGAGCTCACTCTCAGCACCACACCAGAATTATGTGACGTATTTTCAGGGCTTCTAATTGAAAAAAGAGTTAATAAGATAGTTTTATATTGAGCCACATACCTTTAGTAGTTAGAGACAAATCCTAGTTCTGGGACTAATATTTATTATCTGGAAGATCATGCCTAATTTGTCAACTCTTCTGAACTTCAATTTTTCACCGAATTAAAAAAAAATATGACTTCTCTCTGGTGGGAGTACTGTGATAAGTCAGAAACACTGGTATTACCACTTGTGATTGGCAGCATCTTATACGTAATCATTCATTAATTAACATTATGCTACTCTATCTTATTAAAGGTCATAAAGTTTTAGTTAAGTCAGATGAAGAGACTGCAAAATATCTACACATTGTACCTATAATCAACAAGACTATTATATGCAATTGTACAAAATATGTTGCTTTTTTAGAGAGACTTGGGAGGCTATATGGCAGTGTTTAAGACTTAATCCTGACTCTGTGCTAAAAACAATCATTCCTGGTGGTGCTCAGGGAACCATAGGAAGTGCTAGAAATTAAACTGGGACCGACCACAGGCAAGGTAGCATCTTATTTCTGTGCAATCTCTCTGGATCTCAAATTATATAAAATTTGTTGATGATGAATCTCTACCACAATAAAATAAATTTTAAAAACATTGAAAAAAACTTAGGTAATTCACCTATAAAATATAAAATACAATCAGATATACAAAAAGCAATTGAAAAAACTTAATAATTTTGAAGCCAAATATTTTTAAAGGGACCTGAGAAATAATTAAAAAGAGCTAATAGAGCAGGAGGATAACCCAATATGACAAAGGTCAGGGTCTGATGCCTGGCATCTCATGGAACCCAGAACCTGCTGTAGTGGGAGCACAAAGTCTGAGCATTGCCTTAGGAAGAGTCTCTAGTCAAGCACTACCATGAAGGGTGAAATGAAACAAAACAGAATTAAACAAAATTAAACCAAACAACAAAAGAGGCTGTTGGAGTATTATATACCTGAAACTCAGTTATAAATCACTATGCAAATTACCACTCTTTAACCTTTAAAAAATGATGTCAATAAGTACGCATTTTTTAAAAAGATGTTTCTACTGTCCGTGAGTACAAAAATGTCAAAGATCTTGTTTTAAATTGAATTGTGTTCCCAAAATGTTGTGTCTGGATTCTAATTAGTGGTATCTATAATGACTGAGAACTGATTTAGAAACAGGCATTTGCCAATTGAATTGGAAGGATAGAGGGAAAAGGTACTGGGGACTTTGAGAGAGGGGCACATTGGCGATGAGTGTAGGGTTAGAATTATGTGCATGACAGTCACTAGCTGCATTTGAATTTCAGAATCATAATAAAAAATAAACTAAAAATGAAATAAGAATTTTGCAGGGCTAGTGAATAAATTATCTTGAGAGCATCTTGGGCTTAAGGAACAGACAAGATATAAAAAGGTGTCCTTATAACTTGATCTAAATAAACTAAAAAAAGTTGAAGTGACTTGAGGGGGAAGTCAAACAAAGGAAGTAGATGGAGGGATGCAGCTACAAGCCAAGAAAAGCCACCTAGTGTGCACAGTCACCAGAAGCCAGGGGAGTGACATGAGACAGCCTCCCTCAGCACTTCTGGAAGGAACCAGCCTACTATTAATACTTTGATTTCGACTCTCTGGTCGAAATTTCCTTGGGTTGCATTACATGTCCAGCCCATCTGATTTTCGATGCCTTAGCAAATGAGACAGCATCCCTGATTCTGGAATAGTGATGGAGGTCGGAGCTCCGGATTCCTTCTCTCACTTGACTGAGGTGTGATATTCCAATCTCTCTGGTTTTCAGAACTTGAAGAATTCCTTTAAATCCTGAAGTTTCTGGCAGTTGGTTACAGCAACCCAAGGAAATGAATACAGATGGCTACCAATTGGATTACTCAAAGATTGGACGATCCATAACAACAACAACAAGTCTGATGTTGGAGAATAATTAGGAAAAGTAGTGTTATAAAAATCTTTCTCATAATGGCTTTATTGTCCTGTGAACTCACAAAATCATATCACTTGATCACGTGAATCCCATTATTCATTGATTTGCTCTAGCAGGCGCCAGTAACATTTCCATTGGACCCTATCAAGTGCCAATGTAGCCCAATGGCATCTGGTTGATTCAGGAATGTGAAGAGCCTCAAACCGTTCCTTCAGGGTCTTGACAAAGAAGTCTGACCATCTTGTAGGTGGGCGGCCATGTGATCATTTGACATCCCGTGGGATCCAGTCAGTAATGGCTCTAGTCCAGCGGTCATCTCCAAATCGCATTACATGTCCTGCCCATCTGATTTTCAATGCCTTGGCAAACGAGACAGTGTCCCTGATTCTGGAATAGCGACAGAGGTCGGAGCTCCGGATTCCTTCTCTCATTTGAATGAGGCATGATATTCCAAGCATAGTTCTTTCGATTCCCTCTGGGAGACCCAAATAGCATTCTCATCCTGCTTTCATAGGGCCCAGGTCTCTGAGGCGTATGTTAATGCAGGGAGAATGGTGGAGTCGAAGAGATGTGCAAAGGAACAAAATCATATGCAAAGGAATATATCGGAGGAATGTGTAAAACAGCAGAAACTAGGAAGGAAGCAAAACAGTCTCAGAAAAAAAATGGTGGGGGCGGAGTGATAGCAGAGAGGGTAGGGCATTTGCCTTGCACATTGCCAACCCGGGTTCGATCCCCGGCATCCCATATGGTCCCCTAGCACTGCCAGGAGTAATTCCTGAGCAAAGAGCCAGGAGTAACCCCTGAGCATTGCCGGGTGTGACCGAAAAAGCAAAAAAAAAAAAATGGACTCATAAGTTATGAGATTCTAATAGCTTTTATACCGAGTGAAATACTTATCAAAATGTGAATAAATGAATTTTCAAAGGTAATTAAAATTTATGACAATAGAAGCTTGCAGAATATTATACATCACATGATCCTATTTTGTAAAGTGTACCTAACACCTAACATATGTTCCTATATATGACTTGCCTATGGGTGTTATAAAACAAAAATACATGTGTGTTTGTAAGTGAGTGCTTTGTAGAAACAGGAGATTGGAAGTTTTCATGCTGCCCAGAGGTGTTTATCTCGGGAGATTATTTTGCTTAACTTTATACACAAAACAAATAAAAAGCAACCGCCAATCAACCTCCTTACCCTCTGGCTTGCAGTGAGCTTGGGAGGCTGCCAAACACTATGGGCAAGTACAAGGGACAGAGCAGAGAGATGCTGTTCCAGGGTCGCCGGTTTTGTCAGCTCACCATGAATTGGTTGTACCCCTCTATTAAAGGGCACTGTGCTTGGCAGGAAGCCCTTTCTGTTACACATCTCTCTTTGGGTACCAGAATTTCTTGCCTCCTGCCTCTTTGGCCTAAAAGTAGTAATGAACATCTATAACTATCCCTGGCACGAGGCACCATTGGCTTTCCACAATCCTGCCCATTTCACATCAACAGTCCTGGATTAACTACAATTATACAGTTTTCATGCATCTCTGTTGTTTTCTTCTCTTTGGTAGCTCTCTCTTGTATCCAAAAATATCTAATTCTTTGGCAGACATGCAGA
Source organism: Cryptotis parvus (assembly GCA_021461705.1). Taxonomy (NCBI): domain Eukaryota; kingdom Metazoa; phylum Chordata; class Mammalia; order Eulipotyphla; family Soricidae; genus Cryptotis; species Cryptotis parvus. Next base: position 142,088 of record JAJIBD010004580.1, on the reverse strand, counting down.
TAGTCTAAATGAAGCTAATCATGAGTGGGGCCCCAGATTAGCTAGTACAATAATCTTGTTGCTCCTGTAGCATGTCAGACTGAGTCCATCAAAGGCAAGGTTAGCTATTATACTGCCCTTCGAGGATGGGGACAGTCTTTCTTCCCTATTAATCTTTTTCTTGCTAGTCTGATTGCTTGATATTCGGGGCGGGGGAGGCAATGCTTGTAGGGGGGAGAAAACTAGGTCTGTTTTCACCAAATGGCATAAATACAAGGGAATAGTGGCAGATAAGAATAAAACAGAATTGAGAAATTAAGACCAATAGGTAATTCCAATATAATTTGACTATATATTAGGTTATAGCTTTATCTACACTATGTGTGGACTCGTGACTTATAAAAACCATTTAATCCCTCTAATTTGCTCTGTCTCCTCTTGCAGCAAGCGTTTGTGAACAAAAAAACTTTGTTACTTTATTCCAATAGCTCAGGGCAATGACTTTTTCTCATGATAGTGACCCAGGTAAACTTCTACTCTTAAATTTATTTTGTAGTGATATTTAATTCAGTTAGATCCATAGATTATTAATCTCCATTTTCTCTTTCCCTCTCTTTCTTGTAACTTGAAACAAAAGAAACAGAAATGCATGCTAGAGCATATTTTTCAAGCCTAAAAAAATGGCTGTTAATTGAAACACAATTAATTTCCAGGCACCTTATACCTTACATCCCAGAACTAACACTGAGAGTTGGTGGAATATAACCATTTATTTGATTTCAATATCCACAAGATATCTTTTAAGCAATTAGAATAGATATAGAACCATCTCTTCAATTTCAATATCCACAAGATTTGATACCTTTTATATAATTAAATTGTAGCAGATAGGATGAAATTCACCATTTTTCTTCTCCATGTATAAGAATTTGTTACACTTGCCTATTTAGACTGATATTCATCAGTCAACCCCGCATGGCGGGTTCTAGCCCTGGCCCACCACCTCGGCAGAGCCTCACAACAAGCCAGACCACCCCCCCCACTCCACAGGCGCCACCATTTTCCACATTTGGACTTCCCTCTCGTCAGAACTCCACCCAGCAGACCAGCCCATCACAGCCCGGCTCATCAATAAATGCTTTATTTGGAGGTGTTTAAAAGAGTTTGCCTCCCTCTCGAGCAAGCCTGGCAAGCTTCTCGTGTTGTATTTGATATGCCAAATTCCAGTAACAATTATATTAGGTCATTCCCATGACCTGATATAACGGTTTGAGGCTCCTTATGTTCCTGTAGCAAGCCGATGCCCCTGGCTCTACTGGCATGAGATAGGACATATGGAGATATTACTGGTGCCTGCTCTAGCAAATAGATGATCAACGGGAAGATCATGATCGTGATCGTGACTGATCTTCAGTAAAGACAACCTTAGTTAAAATTGATTGATATGGGATCATATTATTTCATGTTTGTCAAGAATATGATTTGTTTTCTCCCTCTTTACAAATATTTTTTGTAAAAATTCATTTTTACACATAGTTGCTCAGTTTCTTTTTCACTCCATGCTTAAACCTGCCATGTGCTTATTCCTACCATCACTGTAATATCTTCATTGATAACATGAATGTGCTTTTACTTTTGAGATACAGTGCTGCCTCAGGCAGTATTATGAACTCTGGCTTTGCCAAGATGTCATAGTTTGAAAGAAAACAAAATAGTAATACTATTTTAGGTACTCAAATATTTTCTAATTTTCAGGGAATCAAATGTTTTTCTCAATCTTCATAAAGACACCATGCCACCTAATCATTTACTTTATTTTAATTTATAATTTTATTTTATGTTTTTGATGATGGTCACATCTTCCCTTATTAAACTCTCCTTCATCCAAATATTTTTCCCCCAAATTTTATTTTATTAAAATACCATGAATTACAAGGTTTTTTGGTACATTTTTACATATTTTATTGTACAAAAAAAGAGATATACAATTACAAAAATGTTCATGTTGGGTTTTGTTCATTTCCCACCACCAATGCCCCCAATTCCTTCCCCCTTCCCCTAGCCTACCCCTATGGCAGGTTCTTTATCTCTTCTCTGTATCTCTGTCTCTGTCTCTATCTCTGTCTCTCTCTCTTTTATCTCTTTGTCTCTTCCTTCTCTTAAACATGCATTTAGAGGTTCTTGTGTGTATTCCTTTGACTATATTCAATGCTCAGTTCTAGGCTGGTATTATCATTTTTCAAGATTATTAGTATACTGTTTCCTTCGCTGTCTTAGCTAACCTCTGTCTACCACATGATTCTGGTATATTCCACCTATTGACAAGGCCTCCTTATTCATATTTTGCCTAACCTCGGATATTGCTATCATACTACATATGTATATAAATAGTATAACATATACAGTATATACAGTATGATAACAATATATATGCAAGATATATATAAGATATATAATGGATCTCATTCACAATGAATGGACATTTTACTGGTGCCCACTCGAGCAAATCAATGAACAACAGGAAGACAAGTGATACAAGTGATACAAGTAATATACAACATATATATAATATAACATACATATATATAGTATATATATTATGATAGCAATATCCAAGTTTAGACAAAACATGGATGAGGAGGTCCTGTCAATAGGTAGAATCTATATGCATAATATATATATATTATGCATATATATATATATATATATATATATATATATATATATATATATATATATATATCACTGTCTGTATCACTGTCTTTCCGTTCATCATTGATTTGCTCGAGTGGGCCCCAGTAACATCTCTATTTGTCCTGTCTCATGCTAGTAAAGCCCAAGGGACATCTGCTTGCTCCAGGAACATAATGAACCTCAAACCATTCTATCAGGTCATGGGAATGAGGTCTATAATTGTTACTGGTATTTGGCATATCAAATATGACACAGGTAGCTTGCCAGGCTCTGCTGTGTGGGTAGCATACTCTTGTAGTCATCTCTAAATATAGCATTTATTGATGAACAGCGTGGCAGCGAAGCTGGGCTGTGATAGGCTGGTCTGCTGGGTGGAGTTCTGATGAGGGGGAAGTCCGGATGTGGAAAATGGAGGCCCTCATGGAGTGGGGGATCGCCTGGCTTGTTACGAGGCTCTGCTGGCGTGCCAGGCCAGGACTAGAACCCGCCATCCCTCCCGGGTGCCTTGTGAGTGTCTGGGCACAGGGAGAGTCAGTAGCAGCTCTGCCCCATGTCTGTGAGTCTCCAGACGGGGCCTCGTTTGGAGACTATGGCGGCTGGTACAAAGTGTGTACAGTCCAACTGTTACGGACACTTTAAAAAACCTTGGGGCTCTCTGCAGACGCCAGGGCAAATTTGAAGCTGCTGAGACCTTGGAGGAAGCGGCCATGCGGTCACGGAAGCAGGGCCTCGACACTGCTCACAAGCAGAAGGTGGCCGAGATGCTGAGTAACGCCGGAGCATGCGGGAGAAGGGGTGCAGCCGTGAGAGCTTGGACGTGGTCAAAGCGAGAGTGGCCCTCTGGCAGCCTGCTCCTGGAACCTTCTAAGCAATCCACACGCCTCTTCCGTGGCCAGGGCCCAGGGGAAGACAGTCTCCCTGCAGACACAGCATCAAACAGGGCAGCTGCCCACGTTGTTCTCTGGAGCCTTCAGGAAGCGCCTGGAAAGATACAGCAGACCCCCACTCAGGCCAGTGGGGGCCTGCGTATATATACATATATATTTATTTCATGCAAATAAATGCAGTCATTCTATTCTGTATTTTTCCTTCTGGCTAATTTTACTCAACATGATTCTCTCCAATTCCATCCATTTATAAGCACATTTAATAACTTCATTTTTCCTAACAGCTGCATAGTATTCCACTGTGTAGATGTACTTACAGCAAAGTTACTTTATACAGTCATCAATTCTCAGGTTCTCTGGTTGTTTCCAGCTCTGGCTATTGTGAAAAGTGCTGCTATGAAAATAAAAGTGCAGATGGTGTTTCTGCTGTGTGTTTTGGCTTCCCAGGGTATATTCACAGGAGTGACATGGCTGAGTCAAACGGAGCTCATTTTCTAGTCTTTGAAGGAATGTCCATATTGTTTTTCAAAAAATCTGTACCAATCGACATTCCCACCAACAATGGATGAGAGTCCCTTTCTCCCCGCATCCATGCCAGCACTGGTTGTCCTTGCCCTTTTGAATATGTGCAGGTCTCTGTGGTTTGAAATGATATCTCATTGTTGTTTTGATTAGGATCTTTCTGATGATTAATGGTGATGAGCATTTTTTATATGCCTTTTGGTTATTCAAATTTCTTCTTTGTCGAGGTTTCTTTTCATTTTTTCTCTACTTTATTTGATGGGGTTGGTTGTTTTTCTACCAGTGTCTGTTATATACTGGATATTTGTTGCAGGACACCTAAGAGCCTCTGCATCTGCCCTGGATTGCATCCTGCAGGTCACTTTGTAGATAGGGGGTAGTTTAAATGTGGCAGTTATAAATATTCTCTGATGCTACCACAATATCATTGTGGGACTAGCTAGATCTTACCAGCATATTTGCCTGGCCACGTTGGATCTCTAAGTAACTAGACCAGAGAGAAATGCTGTTTGCCTCCAAGCAAGCAAGTATAGCTCACTGATAATTCAAAGGCAACTAAAATACAAAACTACCAGGGAAGTAAAGACAAAATTCTTGTGACGGCTTGGAGAAATATTTAACTGGCATTAGTATAGTCTTTGGTACAGAGGCATGCCATCTCAGAAACCCCCTTTTCTACCCTATAAAGGCATTTCCTAGGCAAATCATGGCTCAAGACATTGGCATCTAAAAGGGCCTAGGTGAGGTGCTGGGAGAAGTTACCTGAGGGCATTTGACCCTTCCTGCTTCCCATAATAGTGGGAGGTCTGAGTTGCAGGGGATAAAACTAGCCTGCTTCCTTTCTTGAGCTCTCTTTTCGGGCTCGCACTCTTCCTGGGCAGCTCTTCCCCTTTCTCCTGGAGTCTTGACTTTGTCTCCTCTCTACAGGGCCTTAACACAAGGTGGCCACCCTCTTGGCCCACACATGGCGGGGTTCTAGCCGGGAATCCTAAGCACAGGGTTTTTTCCTATTGCTGTTTTGTATGCCTGAACCTGTGATAAGTTAAAGTATTTTAAAAAATGTTCTGGATAACTGAGTTTTCATCCTTTCCCTGCTGACTTTGGAGGTAGAAGGGAACTCGCTTCCCGGTATTGTTGGGGACCCCAGCGGCTCCCTGACAGATATTAATCTCTTATCGGATGGGTATTGGTAAATATTCTTCCCCATTTTGTGGGCTGTCTTTGTATTTTTGCCACTGTTTCTTTTGAGGTGAAGAAGGGCTTTTAGTTTCATATATTCCCATATGTTTATCTTTGCTTTTACTGCTTTGTTAGTGGTGTTTCATCTTTGAAGATGCCTTTAGCTTTCAATGTTGTGCAGGACTTTTTCTATATTTTCTTGACGTACTTTATGGATTAAGGTCTGATATTGAGATCTTTAATCTATTTTGATCTGACTTTTGTGCATCTTGTTAGACAGGTCCAAATTCATTTTTTTACATGTAGCTGCTCAGTTTTCCCGGCATAACTTGTTTAGGAGGCTTTCTTGGCTCCATTTCATACTTTTTGCTATTTTATCAAAGATTAAATGGTCATGTACATGTGGACGGGTGTCAGGATACTCAACTCTATTCCATTGGTCCACAGGTTTGTTTTTATTCCACTACCATATTGTTTTAACTACTACTGCTTTGTAGTACAGTTTGAAGTTGGGAAAGGCGATACCTTCCATCTTCTTTTTCCCAAAGATAACTTTAGCTATTCATGGGGTTTTATTATTCCATATAAAATTCAGGGGTATTGGTCAATTTCTTTGAAGAATGTCATGAATATCCTTATAGGGATGACATTGCATCTGTATAAAGGACTAGGGAGTAGTACCATTTTGACAATGTTGAGTCTCTCCATCCATGAGCAGGGAATGTGTTTCAATTTTCTCATCTCATCTTTTATTTCTTGAAGCAGTGTTTTGTAGTTTTCTTTGCACAAGTCCTTGACACTATTCGTAAAGCTGATTCCTAGGTATTTGATTTTTTGTTGCACAGTTGTGAATGGGATTGTTTGCTTAATATATCTTTCTTCTGGGCCAGAGCAATAGTCCAGCGGGTAGGGCATTTGCCTTGCATGCAGCTGACCCAGGTTCGATCCCTGGCATCCCATGTGTCCCCCCCCAGTGCTAGAAGTGATTTCTGAGTGCAGAGCCAGGAATAACCCTGAGCATCGATGAGTGTGACCCCAAAAACAAAAAAAATTACCTTTCTTCTCTTTTGTTATTTTTATATAGGAAAGCCACTGCCTTTTGGATATTGATTTTGTACCCTGCCACTCTACTATAGATATCCATTGTTTCTAGGAGCATTTGGTAGAAAGAGTAGGGTTCCCTAGGTATAATATCATGTCATTTGCAAATAGTGATAGTTTGAATTCTTCCTTGCCTATTTGGATGCCCTTAATTTCCTTTTATTCTCTGACTGCAATGGCAAGTACTCAGTACTATATAGAAGTGGTGAGAGTGGGCAAACTTGTCTTGTTCCCAATATTAGGGAGAAGGCTTTCAGTTTTTCCCCATTGAGAATGCTACTCGCTGTGGACTTTGGTAGATGGCTTTATTGAGGAGAAAGTTCCTTCAATTCCCATTTTATGGAGGGATTTTATTATGAACTAGTGTTTTCTCTGAGTCTATTGATGTCATCTTTTATCACTTGATCACTTGACATTTCGTTATTCATTTACTTGTTCAAGCAGGCACCAGTAACATTTCCATTTGATCCTATCACGTGCCAGTGGAGCCCAATGTCATTTGGTTGCTTCAGGAATATGAAGAGCCTGAAACTGTTTGTTCAGATCTTGACAAAGAAGTCTGACCATCTTGTAGGTGGGCATCCATGGGATCTTTTGCCATCCCTTGGGATCCAGTCAGTAATGGCTCTAGTGCAGCAGTCATCTCCAAATCGCATTACATGTCCAGCCCATCTGATTTTCGATGCCTTGGCAAACGAGACAGCGTCCCTGATTCTGGAACAGCAATGGAGGTTGGAACTCCGATTCCTACTCTCTCTTTAGTGAAGCGTGCTATTCCAAGCATAGATCTTTTGATTCCTCTTTGGGAGACCCGAATAGCATTCTCTTCCTGCTTTCATAGGGCCCAGGTCTCGGAGGCGTATATTAATGCAGTGAGAACAGTGGAGTCGAAGAGATGTGCCTGGAGCCAGAGGTTCTTTGTCCTTTTTAGCTATTTCTCCGATGCTTTTTGAAAGCATTCCATGCAGCTCTCTTCCTCCTGCGCAGTTCAGGTTTTAGGTTTTTCATCATGTTGACTTCTTGACATAGATACACATAACTGCTGCATTCAGAGATGTCTGTTCTATTGAGAGTGAATGGGGCCTCTGGAACTAGTTCATTTCTCATGAACATAGTTTTCTTGAGATTCAGCTGTAGACCTATCTTTCCACACCTCAGTCAAAGTCAGTCAGCATTTGTGTCACTTGGTTAATATTTTGGTGTTATTTGAACGATGTCATCAGCAAAGCGTAGGTGGTGGATTTGCCGACAATCTATCTTCACTCCCATACCTTCCCATTCTAATTGTCGCATGATATTCTCAAGGATGGCGCTGAAGAGTTTTGGTGAAATGGTGTCACCCCTGCCGAACCCATCTTTTGACATCAATGATCACTTCCTTGTAGAATGGTGAGATCCTGGTGGTGAATCCGTAATACAGCTCACGAAGGATCTTGATGTATTGGGATTGAAGGCCCTGTTTGGTTAGGGCTTTGATGACCGCTTCAGTCTCCACAGAATGAAAGGCTTTCTTTAGATCAATGAACATGAGATAGAGCGGCATCCTGAACTCCCTACAAACCTCAGTGAGCTTGGTTACCATGTGGATATGGTCGATTGTGCTGAATCCTTTTCGGAAGCCAGCTTGTTCGCATGGTTGTCCTTCATCTAATGTTCTGCCAATCCTGTTCAGGAAGACTCGAGTGAATAGCTTGTAGATGACAGACAACAGGCAGATGGGGTGATAGTTGCCAATGCCGTGAATGTCTCCCTTCTTGAACAGTAGAACTTTCCTTCTGGTTTTCTATTGGACGGGCACCTTGCATTCACAGAAGTAGCGTGTGAAGAGCCGAGCCAGTGTATTGATGAGTACTGAAGGCAGATTCTTCAGGTGTTCGGGTCTGACTTTGTCTGCGCCTGGTGCTGTTCCCTTCTTTTACCGACAAAATGGCATGTCAGATTTCAGAAGAGAAAACATTGTGAATGACATATCCATCCTGCAGAATTTGGTATTGGGCAGGTGGTCGTGGCTATCAAAGAGATCTGAGTAGAAGTCATGGATAATCTTCTTCATTGCCTTTCTGGAAGATGTGATTGATCCATCAGGATGTTGGAGGGCAGTCATCTTGTGAGTCTTTTTTTCCATCTTGTGCTGTTGTCTAGAGAGTCTCTGTATCACGTCTTCGAGATCACTAATTCTTTCTTCAGCAGTTGTTACTCTGCTATGGACACACTTCTAGTGAGTTTATCATTTCTCCTTTCTTATTTTTAATATATGTCATTTCTGTTTGGATTTTGATTTGTGTTTTCCTCATTTCTTCTCTCAATACCTTTTGTATTTTATTGACTCTGTGCTCCATAGATTATTTGAGCTCCTTATGCATTCTTAACAGTTCCTTGTGAAATTACTTGTCAGAAAGATTACATAGCTCATTTTAATTGCTTGGCTCATCTGGTCCAGTGACTTAACTCACCTAGCTTGGTGGAGTTTCGAGTTGTTTTACCATTACAGACTTTGACGATTGCAAATTGTGTGTTCTCATGTGGATAGGCTGTACGGTTAACAATATTTAGATTGTTTGTGGAGCTTTTGTGGAATGTCGAATGCTATGTTTCCTGTTACCTCTATGTCAGTTATTTGTTGACTAAGTAAGTTTTGAAATTTGGGTGTGAGACCTGTGATAATCACTGTATAACAAGAGAAAGCATCTGAGATGGGGTTCCTAGGTGCTTGTGTCCACCCTCCCTCACAGGATCCTCTCTTGAAGCTCTTTCTGAACTCCTGGGGGCAGGTGAGGAGTTGGGGCTGTCCTGGCTGAATTGGCAGATGCACCTGAACTTTGGATTATGGGGTTTTAAGCTCCACAGGGAGGGACCAAGGGGTTCCCAGCTGCCTATGTCCACCATAGGCACCGGTCCTGCAGCTCTCTCTCTGAACTTCCCTGGGGGTTGGGGGTGGAGTTGGGGCTGTCCCACACTTCATTTACTTTTTGAAGATGATTTATCATTTATTGTCTTCCTTCCCTTAGTTTTAACTCTTCTTCTACTTCTAGAATCTTCTCACACATTTGCTGTTCCTCTGAGTCAGCCAAACAATCTCCTTATGGTCCTTCACTTAGCCCTGATTTGGCATCTCCAATGTCCAAGCTGTTATAAAAAGTGGATATTCCATGGAGTTCTGACCCAAAAAGTGGATGAAGAAAGAGACAACCCCAAAAATATAATCATTATTTGAAGGGAGTGGGACATGACCAGCTCTTCTCTAGACCTATTCCTGAGGATCTGGACTCAAGAATCACTCCATCAGGGACTCAGGAGACCATAGAGATACTAGGGATTGAAGCTCGCTGGACGGTGTGCAAGACAAAAGCCTCCTTTTGTACTCTCTCTCTAGGCTCACAAAACCCTTGTTAGATGGAGTAAAAGTATATATCTGAGGACTCATTAATTTTGCTGTGTTCCATTAAATAAAAATTATAGAAAGCATTAGATCTATACCCAATTTTCACAATGTTCTGAACAAGAGGGACTAAGTTTATCATCAACAAGATACTTCTGCATGCTTCACAACACACATATGTTTTCTTTTCCAATCACTGATGTATAAAGTCATGATGAAATTGGGTTTTTCGAGGCACAGATGTCTTAGCAAAGGGAATACTGAAGGCAAATCATCCTTTGGAGAGACACTGGAATGTCACATGGAATGAGGCAATCTTCCCTTGCTGTTTCTGTCTGTATCATTTTCTTAACAAATCATCACTGTTCTAAGCCAGCTTTGCAGTGTTTGATGATGGCATTGTATAATGCTTCTCTTGCTTTTTGGAGATCAATCATTCTGTGTTTCAGAAAGGAGTACAGTGGAATACACACAAACTCTGCTTTATTTCTTGTCTGTATTGGTACCTATTCTGAGTGTGATGTACCCAGTGTGATGACTGAGCATCTGACAGGCTTTTCATATACCAAGAAGGTTGCCTAGAGCCCACAGGCTCTCTACGGGGCCTTAACTTTTACCATCCCTTCATAAATTGCACAAACTACTCTTTTGAGCCTTCTTCTTGGCAGAGAGCCAAACAAGTGAAGGTTAAAGCTTGACTGCTTTAGTAGAAAAGAAGAAAAAATATTTCTTTGGCTCTTGTGAAGGTCAGCACACCTGAGTTCCTATTAGTCACTCTCAAGTAACTGGGAAATGTGAATAGGGGCTCAGGTTCTGACTCACAGCTCTGATTCATTAGACACTTAGCGCTTCTCAGCAGAATTTGGGCACCAGATGAGTAAGACACAGTCATAGAGCAGGAGGGACTCTTTGAACAATGAAAAAGAAAGACATGAGCAGATAAATTCCAAAATTCCAATGCTGGTAATGACAATGAAGACAATAAAAAGAGCATTTACTGGATCTATTTTCCCATTTGCAGAATCTATCCCAAGTGCTTTTTGTGTTTTATCTTTCTACAACCTTCAGAAGATGATATTACTATTTGAGTACATTATTAGACTTATGCATTGGGATCTATGAGTGACAATAAGCAACTGAGTCAAAATTCAGATGCAAGGTATCTTCTATCAGTTCACATATCAGTTACTAAAAGAGCAAAACCTGTGTGGCAGAAACTCAGAATGAGGGGAGGCAATGAGTCTTCCTTGGAAGAAGTGAAAATGGTTTGTCTAAATGGATTCTAGAAAGATAATTCACTTTTCACACAAATACGCTTATGAAGGGGACTTGAAGCATGAAAAGAAGATTCACATCCACTCCAACTCTGTGGACTATTGTGATTAGCATGTGTCTGGACAAAGGCATAGTTTTGATATATTTTCCAAGTATACTTGAAGGTTGGAAGTTAGTTTTGATTCTGCTGTTGGTCAACAGGATGATTTTAACTCATAAATTCAATTGTTTTTCAGATTTATTTGCCCCGTTATTTATTTTTCTCTATTGTGGAATCCATAATTTCAGAATTATGGAACTCTAGAAACATTCAGGAAAATTTAACATGCATAAAACAAACTTCAAACATGTACAATTGTTTCTATTTTGACAGATAAATGCATCCCTAAACAAACCATTATCATGGTACTAGGAGAAATAAGATCTACCCCCCTAAATATTCCCTCCCAGGCTTTTCAGACACTTCACTCTATTCCAGTCTCTGGTCACTATGGAGAAGTCTAGTTATCACTATAATTTAGATCTAATAGTCTATAATTCTGCATTGATGGTGTCACAGAAGATTGAAATATTTAGTAGTTCATCCGTCTTTTTTTTTAATTAGTGAGTCACAATTCACTGTCTGAAATGGGTTGTTGGCTATTATGAATAAATCTCCTATGACTTGTGTGCACAATCTAGGTGGGAGCATTTGCTTCAGATTCTTTTGCATAAATTTACTTCATAACTTTTAAATAAACTTCTTAGTAATTTTTCAATGTGGTTCTGCAATTTCATGTGTTCAGCAGCAGTGCTAGAAAGTTCCAATTGATTCATATTATTGTCATCCCTTAGTGTTATTCATAGTCTTAAACTCTTCATTGCAGTGGAACTGTATGGATAAACACACTGTCTTGAGAATTTTTGAAAAATTGGAATCCCTTTGGGGAAGACTTGCTACTCTCATTTCATATGAAATAAATGCCAATGTTACCTTTTGTAGATACTAAGTTACTTAGCCCATTGTACTACCTGTCTACGTGGATCAGAAATCATTACAACAGGGGTGTTACACACATATCATAAATTACCTTCATTTGTTCTGGCTTTTTGGGTCACAGCTGGCAATGCTCAGGGATTATTCCTGTCTGGAACTCAGGAATTACTTCTGTCAGTGCTCAGGGCTCTGTATGGGATGCTGAGGATTGAACCTGGGTAAGTCATGTGCAAGGCAAATGCCCTCTCCACTATACTATCATTTGGGCCTCCATACTTTACCTTCTCATAAAATATCATTTTCATTCGGAACAGTCTAGAGAAGGAGATAATGAGCAAGTCTCTACTCACAGCAATAGCAAAGAGTAGATAGAGGATAAATCTAAAAATAGCAGTTAGGATATAAACTCAAATCTGTTTGATTTGAGTCAAAATTTCTGTCAAAATTAGGTGTTTTCCAGGCTGGCCCACAGACAGTTGTATATATAAAGGAAGAACAAGAGAAAAGGTGGGCATGATTAGGAAGTTGTACCTATTGTGGGAATCCATATATACCACTTATAGAGGATAGATAGGATAGCCTCATAACATAAAACTTCATAATGCAGGCTCCTTTGTATAAGTGTGTGTGTGGGGGGGGGAACAGCAGGAAAATGTTTTGTTTTTTTAAGAGTATTGGCATATATTTTTTTTCTTTCTTTCAGTCTCTCAAAGACTGTGTTTTTAATTTGATATTTAATATTATTTTTAGCAATTAAAAGTTTAATTGAAAAATTACATGATTTTTTCTCATTCTCTTTATAGTGTATGATGCCAATTTCAAATGAAGATATCAAAATACCTAGCTCGGGGCCTGGTATATCATGGTTGCAAATAACCGGCTGTTTCCCCTGTGGATTGTAGGAGCTATATTACAAAATATTGGAGACAGGCTTTGCCATGAACATCCAATCTGCTCTCATATGGGCTACAATCTCATGCTTCAGCGATATGGTGAGGTGTTGGGGCGGCGGCAGGATTTGGAAAACCCCAGAGCACAGCGGCCAGATTCCATATTGGTCAAGCCATCATTTCAATTCACACCAAACTGCAGAAAAGGGGACATGTGATTGAAGCTCTGCTCTGGGCCATGTTGGCGTTTTCTGGTCACCACAAGATCCACGTGTCCAGGGAAGCTGCACTCTATCGAGTGTCATGCAGATGAGTTTGAAGACTGGTGGTTGAGAAGTGGCTCATCCCAGAGAGTGAGGAGTCAAATATGTACAGAATGATGGTTTTCTGGACATGACACACGGTGGACACTACATCGCTGAGAAGCTGGGGGTTGTCCCCTCCATTCTCCTCTTCCCAGCCCAGCACTCAACTACGCATCGCACCACCGCAATGAAACTTGCTTTTTAACAGAAAAAAAATCTAGATTACATGTAGAATTACCAATTACATGTAGACACTGTATTTTGTAGCTTATGCATATAGTATATGTTGTTTTTACTTGAACAGCAGAAATAAAAATAATTATTGATTTTATCTCACTTTTTTTGAAACAGCCACATTCTACAAACACTGTCTCATCTTCAGGTTATGGGAAAAGAAAGTGGGAAAAATTAAGAAAATGAATACAAGAGACTCCAATCTTCTATTCTTTCTATGATACTAAACTGACCCATGAGGGAATGTAATATCAGTGAGAAATAATCTTATAGCATTTGTGATTTTTCTTTATTATAACACTATTGTTTTCTTTCTGACAAGAAGAGATAATTTGAACAGAAAACATGTCTGAGTTACCAGGAGGCCCACTTTTTTTTTTAAGTTTGATAAAAGTTTAATTTTTTTTAATTTTTTATTTTTACAATTACAAAGATATACAATTAAAAAGTTCATATTTGGGTTTTGGTCATACAGTGTTCCAGCACCCATCCCGCCACCGGTGCCCATCTCCTACCACCAACGTCCCCAGTTCCCTCCCCCCCCCCCCAGCCCAGCTCCATGGCGGTTCTTTATTTCTTTCCCTTTCTCTCTCTTTCTCTTCTCCTTCCCCTCCAGACTATGGATTGCAGATAATACATTAAAGGGTTGTCATGTGTATCTTTTTGAGGAGGCCCACTTTTAGTCACAGAGGAAACACATTTGCTTTTATAACTTGCTTTAGTTACATCAAAGTTTGGAGCAATAGCACACTAGGTAAGGAGATTGCCTTGGTAGTGTCTGACCCAGATTTAAGCCACATAGAGCCCCAAAGAGTGTCCCATAAGTACCAACAAGAGCGATCTCTGAGCAGAAGCCAGCAGTAAGCCCTGAACATTGCTGGATCTTATCCCTTGCCCCTATCCTATATTCATTCCGCCAAAATTAAAACTAAAATAATTAAAGTAAATCTTAATGTGCTCCCACCTGCCATATATCAATGGGAAGTTATTGTGCGTTGTGCTTTGTAAATTTTACTAAGTAGGAAATAATTATTAGATGCTAGATTCACAAATTTCCTTTTTCTGACACATATTATCTCATAGAAACTAACCTGAAAAATTCATTTTCCAAGATAAAATTATCAAAAATTTAAAATGGTAACAAAAAATATTAAACCATTCCAGCAATCCTCTTGGTTTCAGGCTTTTCATTATCACTCTAATGAAAAGTTCATAGATCCAACTTTGTGGTTAGTGGAAACACAAAAGAAAACAACAACTTGCATAAATAGAGTTTGAGCTTAAGAACACTTCTATAAATAGTTACTAAGTGTTTATAGTATGTCAAAAGTCTTTGGCCTGAAAAAGCAAACAAGATGAGAAAGGAAAATCCTGCCTTCATGGTACCTATATTCTACTTTTTGAGGATTGAGTGGATATGTAAATTTTGAACCATCTGTTCTTACTGGAGGAATATTAATGACTAGAATTCAACTAAAAAGAACCAGACTTTACAAAAAATAAAAACACCTCATTATGCAGCTGAATTTTCCAACGATGGCTGTAAATGGAATCCACAAAATGTGTAATATGAGGCTAAAATGTTCTTTTGCTCTTTTGATTGTTTTCCTGGTTCAAATGCCAAAAGAGTCCAGTGATTCTTGCCCATTTGTTTTCTTTTTATTGTCTCTTTGCTCTGCTTGTTTCTTTCTTGCCAAGTTGTGGAAGCAAAAACCTCTAATTAGATTTGTCCTAAATTTTCTGCATGTTTTAGTAAAACAAATGAAATCCAACTCCTCATCAGTTTCCCATAGAAATTTGCAACTGAGAAGGACTCTTTACTCTAATTAATAAACCACTGATTGTGGTCACCATTTTGGCAAGTACATCTTGGATAAAGACAAGCCATTAAGCATCTGTCTGTCTTAGTGGCACTAAGAGAGAGAATGGAGTAAATGGAACTTCTAGCTGAGATGATTTCAAACTATGGAATGCTTAGTTAACTAGAGACTGGTTAACATTTTGCTGAGTATGGCCAACTGCAAGTTATGATTTTGAAAAAGAATAATGGTATCTGTGATTATAAATGTCTAGTATAGTACCAGATGTGACTGTTGTGATCTAGCAATTAAACACAGCTAACTGATGAGAGGTTAGAAAACACACAATACAAAGTTGCTTTTTTCATTGAAAACTCCTATAAGTTTATGTAGGCACACTTTAATAAAGTTGGGTCTAGAATATTTTATTTTATTCTTTTATTTTTCCTTTGTTGTGCCACACCTGGTAGTGCTCAGGCCTGATGTTCTTTGTCAGACCACACCTGGCAGTGCTCAAGGATCACTCCTGGAGGTGCTCAGAAGACTGTCTGGGATTCCATGAATTGAATGAATCAGACCAGCTGCATGCACAGCAAGCACCTTACCTAGGAGACTTCCTCTATGGTCCAAGAACATTCTTTGCAATAGCCCAAGAAAACAACTAAGACTAGTAAGACAAGTTTCATTTCTATTTCTGCTGCCCGAATTTAACATATGTGAAGGTGAGTGTGTCTCTATGTGTATGTACTTACACAGAGAAAGAGCAAGAGAGTGATAAAGACAGATTATAGAGACATGAAGAAATACATTTGAGATAAAGCAGATTCTCAAAAGCAAGAATGAAAGTGCACATTTATATAATAAAACAAAGGTAGATGATGGGGAAAAATACAGATGAAAAGGTATAAATATAAAAAGTTTTTAAAAAGGAAATGACGTTAGCTTCCCTAATGTCAAGCTGTTCCCACTTAATAAAATAAAATAACAAAGCAAATTTATTTTTAAAATATCATGGGTAGTTCATCATTATCTTGTAAAAGTCAGGAGAATATATGAAACTTACTATAAATTTCTTACATTAAGCACTTTTGCCACTTTACCTCATTTAGATGGCTTAGTGATCCTTGAAGAACATATTTGTAGATTTTTTTAAAGATAAAGAAATTCAGTTTCAAGGGAGAAGGAGTCATCATTGGTCCCAAAGCCAAAACACAAATTAATGGAAGTTGAAATTAGGCAAACTTGATGGATATAACTAAACTATCACAAGAGAGTTATAAGTCAAACCAAACCAATTACAACAGAACACAAAATATTCCCTGGTGAAAATATTAACTATGAATGATAACACTTTTATGTCAGTTGCCCATTCTTATTTTCCAAGTAACAAGTGATAATTTAATGACAAGATATTGAAAAGTTCAGTCAGATAGAGAGACTTGGTGGTTATTAAGGTGGTGTGTAAGACTGAAGTAAGGCTAGAAGAGAGCATTCAATAACTGAGAAAGCACCTGATCTTCTGGTCTTTCTTTTAACACCTTCCCTTTGCTCTTTGAGCTTCTAGAAATTATGATACAACATCATTATTTACTTTGTCCCTTGGCTAGAGGACATCTCAGCCAACAACAAAAAAGGATATTCTGAATATTATTAACTTATATATAAAGCAAATAATATTAAAAATGCCTTTTTAAAAATTTCTAAGCCACATGATGAAAAATCAGGATTTATCTGTAGATCACATTCCTATAATCATAAAATGTTATTTCAGAATGAACAAAAACATCAATTAAAGGAAAGTGTTTCCTCTATATACAAAAAATCTTTTAACAGTTTTCTTTACTGCTATATACACAAATAAAGGAGTCTGCATAATACTACATGAAGTTGTTCTATGTGAAAGGTTTTTCTCAGATTTTTAAAAGATAAAAAATGTTATTTGGAATGTTTGTAAGTTCATGCAAGTAGGTGTGACTGAAAGGGTGTTTAACTGATTTTCTAAATGTGATTTTGTATTTTTACTACTATTATATGATGAAAATGATCATAAACATTTTGGGATACATATCAGTGCTGCTTTATCTGAGAATTAAATGCATTTTAATATAATAAATACTTGAGAATATTCTAAGAGGAAAATTATAAATGCATAATATACCTATTTCCTACAATAGTAGGAATAGTAGCTTGTTAGTCCGTCTAGGCTGAAGTGGGTTTACTCTGTAACTTAGGCACTTACAGTTCATTCCACAGCCCAGTAGATTGTTTGTGTAATTCAAATCCAATAATCAATAACTAATTTTGTATTCTTTTACTTAAGTAGGTTTCCCACTTTTCTTCATGTCACACAAAATCTGCATCTCTTTCTGATGTGTGATTGATTTAATTAAATTTTTTTAGCCACACCTGCTGGTGCTCAGGGATTGCTCCTGGCTTTGCACTCAGTGATCAGTTGTTGTGGGTATGGGCTACCATATGGAGTGTCAGGAATCAAATCCAGGTCAGCTGCATACAATACGACCTGTTCTACTATCGCTCTACATCTGATTGTATGGTATATTTTCAGACATATAGTATTTTCTATCTGGAAATTTATAATCATTTTAATTGTGTATCTTTTATGGATTATTGTTATAAATTGCATGCTTTGTGGGAGATCACTATCACTATCACTATCTTCCCATTAATCATCTATTTGCTAGAGTGGGCACCAGTAATATCTCCATATGTCCTGTCTATATTTTTTTTATTTCCTTCTTCCTGCCTGGGTTGGGCTCCTTTTGTTTGTGTTTTTCGGTTTTTTTGAATTCTGAAGTCAGGTTATATATGTGGTGCTTTCTTCTTTCCTGATGAATACTTGCAGAGTTATGAATATATAATGTCAATTATATATAATATCACTATATAATATCAATATATAATATCAACATATAATATCAATATAGAATATCCCACAATATATAATGTCAATTATATATTGTGGGAGGTACAGATCTAAAAGTATCTCTACACTTATTTCTATTTACCATATAGTACACTGGCTACATGTGTTCAGAGAAAAATTGAATCATAGTTTACATTTAAATTTTCCAAATAATTTAAGTTCTATTTAATGATTTATTTAATCATTAATATTTAATGATTTATAATTAAATATATATAGACTAACTTTAGAGTAGATTCTTTGCAGAACACAAACAGATATCAATTGGGTGGTAGTTCTTAAAGGAAATAATTATAAAACTTTTAATATAAACATGAAAATAGTTAATTATTCACTATCCTGATTATAATAAGCAAATGCTATAATTTTATCTATGAGTCAGACAAATGGGTAGTAATTGTATCAATTTTTCAGGCATGTCTCTAATGCTGTTCTTAGATTTTTGGTAGCATATTCCTTAATTTCTTTGTGAAAATATAGTTTTGTGATATCCATTTCAATAAAGATAATAAAAAGTTAAACCAGTCTTTATTCAAGGGCTAATAGAGGCTAGACAGGGCTTTTCATCCCAAAAGAACAAAATACACATTCTTCTCCAGTGCACTTGGAGCATTCTCCAAGATACATCACATGCTAGCCACAAAATATGCCTCCATAAAATCAAGAAGATAGAAATTGTGTCAACTATTTTTTTTCAGACCGTGATGCACTGAAAATGGAAGTTAACTACACACAAAAACAGAGTCAAGCCAAACACCTGGAAACTGAACAGTTCACTGCTAAACAACCAGTGGGTCATAGAAGAAATCAAGGGAGAAATCAAAAAAATTCTGGAAACAAATGAGAATAAGGACATGAACTACAAAAACTTGTGGGATACAGCGAGAGCAGTGTTAAGAGGAAAATTCATAACTCTGCAAGTATTCATCAGGAAAGAAGAAAGGACCCACATATATAACCTGACTTCAGAATTCAAAAAAATAGAAAAAGACCAACAAAAGGAGCCCAACAAAGGCAGAAAGAAGGAAAAAAAAAAAAACTTAGAGTAGAAATCAATGAGCTTTAAGCCCAAAAAACAATCCAAAAGATTAATGAAACCAAGAGCTGGTTCTTTGAAAAAATAAACAAGATTGACAAACTGCTTGCAAGACTTGTAAGGAAAGTAAAAGAGAGAACCCAAATAAATAGAAACAGAAAAAAGGGGCATCATATCAGAAACCACAGAAATGCAAAATATCATCAGAGATTACTTTGAGAGTCTGTATGTCACAAAACAAGAGAATATGGAAGAAATGGACCAATTCCTGAAGTCCTGTAGTTTCCCATGACTGAAATTAGAAGACCTGCAATACCTGAATAAGTTTATCACCGTCAGAGAAATTGAATGAGTAATTAAAAGTCTGCCCAAACACAAAAGCACAGAGAAACAGAGAGAGAGAGAGAGAGAGAGAGAGGGGGGCAAAGCTCCTGCCATAGAGAGGCAGACTGAGGGGAGGTGGGAGAGAATCAGGGGACGTTGGTGGTGGGAAATGTGCAGTGTTGGAGGGATGGAGTGCGGGAACATTGTATGACTGAAACCCAAACATGAATATCTTTGTAATTGTATATCTCATGGTGGTATAATAAAAATTAGTTGATTCCTAGATTTTAACCGTACTGTATCTGATAATAACCAGGAATATCTCATGTTAATTCTTATACAGAAAAACTCATTTAAATATGGAGTATTATTATATAATGGACTCTCACACATGGAGCAGAGCTGCTACTTGCTCTCCCTTTGCACAGCCACTCATGAAGCGTTCGGGAGCCACGGCGGGTTCTAGCCCTGGCCTGCCACCCCAGCAGAGCCTCACAACAAATCAGACAACCCCCTCACTCCTTGGGGGCTGCCATTTTCCACATCCGGACTTCCCTTCATCACAACTCCACCCAGCAGACCAGACTATCACAGCCCGGCTCGCGCGGCCACTTGTGGCCACTCGGTTCATCCATAAATGCTTTATTTAGAGGTGACTACAAGAATATGCCACCTGCACGGCAAGCCTGGCAAGCTGCTCGTGTTGTATTTGATATGCCAAATACCAGTAACATTTATATTAGGTCATTCCCATGACTTAATATAATGGTTTGAGGTTCCTGGAGTGAGCAGATGCCCTTGGGCTCTACTAGCATGGGACAGGACATATGGAGATATTACTGATGAACGGGAAAATAGTGATAGTAATTATATAATGGAAGCAATATATTACGCAGCAACAGGCAAGAAAATATATTTTAAATGCAAAATATCAAATGATATTTGATATGTCAAATATCAGTAAAATTATAGACCTAATTTCCATGACATGATGGAATGGTTTGAGACTCTTTATGTTCCTGGAGCAAACAGATGCCCTTGGGCTCTACTAGCATGTAACAGGACATATGGAGATGTTACTGATCCCCTCTCAAGTAAATCGATGATGAGCGGAAGACAAGTGATACAAATCATTGCAAAGAGAAGCCAGTCTTTCTTCAAATATAGTTGCTAAAATATATTTACTTTTATTTTTTATTTTTTTTTGTTTTGAGCTGGATTTATTTTCCTTAAAACAATAAAGTGCAAATGTCTTTTTGACTGTTGGAAATGTTTATCGTTATGGCTTTTGCTTTTTTAAAGTATTTTAATATACCACTGTGAGATATACAATTATAAAGATATACAATTAAAAAGTTCATATTTGGGTTTTGGTCATACAGTGTTCCAGCACCCATCCCTCCACCAGTGCCCGTCTTCCACCACTAACGTCCCTGGTTCCCAACCCTTCCATTTGCTAGTATTTTGTTGAAGATCTTTGCATCCGTGTTCATCAGGGATATTGGTCTGTAGTTTTCTTTCTTTGTGTTGTCTCTCCCTGCTTTGGGTATCAGGGTGATTTGTGTCTCGTAGAAGCTCTTTTGGAGGGTTTCTGTTTCTTCTGTTTTCTGGAAGAGCTTGAAAAGAACTGGCAGTAAGTCCTCCTTAAAGTTTGATAGAATTCACTAGTGAATCCGTCTGGACCTGGGCTTTTGCGTTTGGGCAGACTTTTAATTACTGTTTCAATTTTCTCAATGGTGGATAGGTTTATTCAGGTATTGGAGGTCTTTTTGTTTCGGTCCTGGGAGGTTATAGGATTTCAGGAATTTATCATTTCTTCTAGATTCTCGTATTTCATGGCATACAGGCTCTCAAAGTAATCTCTGGTGATCCTTTGGATTTCTGTGTTTTCTGTTGTGATGTCACCATTTTTATTTCTGATTCTGTTTATTTGGGTTCTCTCTTTCCCTGTCCTTACAAGTCTTGCCAATGGTTTGTCAATCTTGTTTATTTTTTCAAAGAACTAGATCTTGGTTTCTTTAATCTTTTTGGATTTTTTTTTTTTTTTGGTTTTCAACTCATTGATTTCCTCGCTAAGTTTTATTATTTCCTTTTTTTCTGCCTGGGTTGGGCTCCTTTTGTTGGTCTTTTTCTAATGTCTTCTTCTCTGTATTCAGGCTATTTATATGGGCCCTTTCTTGTTTCCTGATGAATGCTTGCAGAGCTATAAACTTCCCTCTTAACTCGGCCTTTGCCGTGTTTCACAAGTTTTTATAGTTGGTGTCTTCATTTTCATTTGTTTCCAGAAATCTTTGGATTTCCTGTTTGATTTCTTCTATGACCCATTTGTTGTTCAGCAGTGAGCTGTTCAGTTTCCACGTGTTTGGTTTGACTCCCTGTTTCTGTGTACGGTTAACTTCCATTTTCAGTGCATCATAGTCTGAAAAGAGAGTTGACACAATTTCTATTTTTTTTATTTTTTTGAGGTATGTTTGTGACTCAGCATGTGGTCTATCTGGGAAAATATTCCATGTGCACTAGAGAAAATGTGTATTCAGCTTTTTGGCATGAAAAGCCCTGTATATATCCACTAGCTCTCTTCCTTTTCTTCCTTCAGGGCCAATATTTCCTTGGTGAGTTTTAGTCTTGTTGATCTATCCATCGTTGATAGAGCAGTGTTGAAGTCTCCAACTATTATTATATTACTGTTAATGTCTTCTTTGAGGTCTCTTAGCAGTTGTTTTATGTATTTTGCTGGCCCCTTGTTGGGTGCATATATGTTTAGTAGTGTAATTTTTTCCTGGTGTACATACCCCTTAATTAATAAAAAAATGGCCTTCGTTGTTCCTTCTAACCTTTTTTCAGCCTAGTCTATATTATCTGATACTAGTTTGGCCACACCAGCCTTTTTGGAGGAGTTGTTTGTGTGGAGAATGGTATTCCAACCTTTGACTTTGAGTCTGTGTTTGTTCTGATTATTCAGATGTGTAGACAGCAAAATTTTGGGTTCAAGTTTTTAATCCATTTTGTCACTCTCTGTCTATTAATTAGTGCATTTAGACCATTGACATTGAGAGATATTATTGTCATTGGATTTTGTGCCAACTTCCTGTTTGTGCTTGTTGTGCTTTTGGGTTTGGTCATATTACAGTAGACCCTTCAGTCCTTTTAAAGTTGGTTTTAGAGTCCATGAAGTTCCTGAGTTGTTGCTTATCCATGAAGTTGTGTATCTTTACTTCATATCTGAATGTGAATCTGGCCGGGTACAGAATTCTTGGTGAGGCCTGCAATTCATTGAGCCTTTTCACAATATCCCACCATTGTTTTCAGGCTTGAAGTGTTTCATCAGAGAAGTCTGCTGTAAATCTTATTGATGCTCCTTTGTATGTGATTTCCTTCCTTGATCTTGCTGTTTTCAGTATTCTATCTCTATAGTTTTTGTCATTCTAATTAAGATGTGTCTTTGAGTATTCTTGTTGGGATTTCTTTAGCTAATATCCTACGGGCTTCCTGGATCTTGAGGCAAGCATTCTTTAGTTCCGGGAACTTCTCAGCAATTATGGCTTGGCAGTTTCTTCTTCACCAGGGTTTTCTTCTTGCCCTTCTGGGACACAATGATTCGTATTTTGTTTCTTCTGGCTTCATCCCTATTATCTCTTGTTGTCTGTTTGGTAATTGTGAGTCTTTTTTCCATCTTCTGTTGTTATGTAGAGAATCTTCGGAACTCATCTTTGAGATCACTAACTCTTCAGTAGCTATTTTTCTGCTATGGTGGCCTTCCACTGTGTTTTTCATTTCAATTACCTCATTTTTAATATCTGTCATTTCCATTTGCATTTTCCTCATTTCTTCTCTAATGTCCTCTTGTATTTTTTTGATTTTGCATTCCATTGCTTCTTTGAGTTCCTTATGCATCCTTAACAATTATTTCCGAAATTCCTTATCAGAGAGGTTATACAACTTATCGGACTGTGACTTCACTCACTGAGCTTGATGGAATTTTGCGTTGCTTTACCATTATGACTACTGTAGGTTGCAAATATGAGTTCTTGGGTGACAAGATAATACAGTTAGTAGGTGTCTGGGCTGTTAGCAGAGTTTGGGTGGGTAGCAAGGAGTGTAGGAACAAAGGTTAACTGGTACCTGTGTGTCCACGGTTTTGAGTTTTGGGATGTGTGTGTGTTAAGTTCTGGCCTGTTCCCTGGGGCATATTGTTTCTGCAGAGACACAAGGATTACACACACACACACACACACACACACACACACACACCTGTGGGGGAGGTTGCAATCGTTCCCAGAAGTGCAGGGCCTAAGGGGTCCGGGTGGAACCAATTCTGTTTCCCTGGTTCCCAATGATGGAAGTTCCGGCTGTTCCCTCGAGCTGATTTGGTCACGGAGACGTAAGGATTAAACACACACACACACACACACACACACACACACACACACCTGTGGGGAGGTTGCAATCGTTCCTGGAAGCACAGGGCCCAAGCGGTAGGGGTGGAGCCAAGGCCATTTGCCTTGATTCCCATTGATGGACGTTCTGGCTGTTCCCTGGGTCTGATTGGGTCCACGGAGACACAAGGATCACACTCACACACACACACACACGTACACACACCTGTGGGGAAGGTTGCAATCGTTCCTGGAAGCGCAGGGTGCAAGGGGTCTGGGGTGGAACTAAGGCCATTTGTCTCGGTTCCTGTTGATGGAAGTTCCGGCTGTTCCCTGGGGCTGATTGGGTCTGCGGAGATGCAAGGATCACACACACACACACAAAACACACAAACACACACACACCTGTGGGGGGGTTCTATTTGATTTTATTTTTAAATTAGTTAAAAATACAAAAAACATAACTTCATGCACAGGTATATTTTTTATGTGATTGCTTAAGATTTTTACTTTGAAACCAAAATGATTCTCATAATTCAAGAGATCTTTATTTCAAGAGATACCTGCCACAAAAAGAAAATTAAGTTAGATCACTATTATCACTGGGACAGTATAAACACTCTTTGTGCTGGCCCTGAACTTCTACTTTATGGAGGCAGGGATAATTGACTACTCTGCTTTTAATTTTAAATGTCTCATGATTAGAAGAATCTTCCCAGACTAGCATTTCAAACTTTGTTTCTTCTCCAACTTCAACTAGCTCCAAATGTAGTTTAAGGAATAGTAGCACTTGGTGAGAAGGTCAATTGACCTCTGTCCTTGCACTTTACCTTTAAGAAGCATTTTAGTGGAAGAGTTTCTGGAAGGTGTTAATATAGTTGGTCAGATAGCATTGAACTTGAAATACAGAAACACAGAAACACATCCCACAAATACACCAGAAAATGTGTTCCAAAGTCAATCTACTCTTTGTTTGATGCAAATAATGGTGGTTTTCCCCTCATCCATGTGACCCAATAAAAGTGAAAGTATAATAAATGGGACCTGTGCATTGAGAGGTTGTTTACAAAACATACGCCTGGGAATTCCATTGGGTCAGTACTAGCAGGAGTTGGGAAGAGTGACTAGTTTCCCATGGTTGCTCCACATTTACACAGATTTGTATTATCTAACTATAGTCATGAGCTATTGTGCCCAGGATATGGAACTTGGAACCAAAATAACTTTGAAATCCTAATCACAGGATGTGTTCTATCTCTCACCACTCTTAAGTCCAATAGTAAAAACTCAAGGTATTGACTATATCAAACATGCTTAGAAACTTCTAGGAGATAACCCTTCCCTGCCACTTAGAGTTCCTAGTGGTTCTTATAGTTCTTGGACTTATAACTATGAAACTCTCAATATCTTCCTCTAGCTTTATCTGAACATCTCTTTATCGGTGTGCCTCTTCTTTTGTATGTTTTTAAGGAAATAGCTCCACATTCATATGTGGAATTAGGCCATGAGAATACCTATTTGGGGAACATGTGAGAGTTTCATTTGTGGGCAAGAATTAGACATTATTTAATCCAATATAGAAAGCTATCCATTTGAAAGAGGTCTTGAAACAAAAGCTTCCTGAGAGCTATAATAAGCCTACCTCTGCCGAGAGCTACATTAGCAAGGAAGCAAATGAGGTTAGAGGAGAAACAGATTAATAACTCAAACCAAACTTCTGGAAGTAGTTGAGCAGATAATTAAATTGGAGTTTTGTAGTCTCTTTCCCCCATGCCAATCTGTCTTTGAATTATATCCACAAGTCACTTAGGCAAAAGAATAATTTATATAACTCATGTGTTTCCTCAAACTGTTTTATAAAAGAGAGAAAAATAAATGGAAAATTGTTACCTATCCACAAATAATTCAGAATAATGTCCATATATATTTCAGATACATATACACTTATCTGTTTATGTATGAGCATACCTATGCAAATGTATATATATATATAAAATATGTGTGAATATATGATGTGTATGCCTACATGTATATTTATGCATATATGTACACCTAAACACATATAGAAATTGGAAAGTGGGTAGGAGGAATATTCTTCAGTTTCTTAGAATGAAGCAGTAGAAAAAAGCTCAGTGTCTCATTTTCATACTTGGGACAACCAAAGTCAGAGTTCAGAATGGTGATTGGAAAATTTCATTAAAGCTGGAAACCAGCAGAAATAAAAGACAAACCAAAGTTTGGGGTAGAAACATGCTTGCAGAGGAAAATGCAAAAGAATGCATGAGCCCTCCTGTCAACTCTTCATACTGAGTCAGCTTGTTGGAAGTAGAAGGAAAAACATGCCATAGAAATAGTGTGACAGGAGCTGCCCGGGGGCCAGCATGCAGAGCTTCACAAGCGGCTGGGGAGGCTGGAACTCGGCTCGCGCCGAGCCCAGCTGACGATGGGATCCCGAGGAGGGCAGATGGGTTTTGGGTGTTGGCCCATCACCTCTGGGGGTCCTGGAAGCAGCCGGATGAAACTCGCCCATCACACTAGCCACCATTTTCGCTATCCAGACGCTGGGAAACTGCCTCACGACCAGATCAACAGAGCAAAACCAGTTCGAGCCCAGGTCGCGCAGCCGCTTGAGGCCGTGCAGTCCACTAAAATAGTGAAACAGTAATGTCTTTTAATGCACTGTATTCCATGAAGAGCAGGAAAGTTTGTTGGGAAGGAGATATAAAGAGGAAAGAAATGACATACAGAATCTGCCAAGTAGTTGAGGTGCGGGAGGGGAGGGAGGTGGGGACATTGGTGATGGGAGATGGGTCTGGGTGGAGGGATGCGTGTTGGAACACTGTAGAACCAAAACTCTACATGAGCATCTTTCAATTGTATGTCTAAAATGGTGTAATAATATTTGGGGGTAATAAAATTAAATAAAAAAAAAAGAAATAGTGTGAGTAGCTGGACAGCAGGCTGCCCTGAACAAACTTGGGAATTCACGTTACTCAGTTATGTAATGAAGGGCCAGGCTGTTTGAGTCAAGGACTGGGTTGAAGGGCATTTTTTTTCTGGAAATTTCATCCCTTTCAGATATCTATGGCCACCTGAGAGCTTCCATAGTGCTCTTGAGTGGGTGTGAACAGTGTCAGAGGAGAGGGGTAGTCCCTGACCTGAAGACAGGAGAGCTGAGTTATCAGCTTTGTTGTAGGTTACTGATTCTATTGCGAAAAAGGGACCAGATCTATTAGCTTGACAGACGATGGAAACTCTGGACTTTCTCTTCAGCACTATCATGGGTTGATGTTTCTGCTGGGGGTAGAAGTGTCGCAGCCATTCCAGCTCTTGTGTTTAGAATCCTCTTTCTTTTTAGGAAAAGATTTTTTCCATTGGGAGGCAATTCTCTCTCAGAGCCTATGTCTTCATTGTCTTTATCTCATGCCGCCCTGGTTCTTAGTAGCTTCCTTATTTTCCCTTTTTCTAAGCCTATTTTATTACTACCAAAGTCATCTCAATGACTTTATTCTAATTAAATTGATGGATTTAAAGGATAAAGTGCATTACTTGCAGCTCCTTTAGGAAAACATTTGATGACTCAAAAACCCATATTTTTCAAGAATTTTCTATTACAGTCTTAGTAGTTTCTAGCTTCTGAATGTTAATTATTTTATATATGGATTACAAATGAGAAAAATATCAAAGTAGCAAATTGCCCAAAGCTTTTTTGTGAGATCATCATGAATAATGTATGCTAAATTAATTGTGCAGATTCTGAAAAATTATGCAAATTATATTAAATACATTGCTTACAAAGTGAGGTGTTTTGATAAAAACTGCTAATTCATTTTATATTACAACACAAATGGTATGCAAACCTTTCAATTTCTTGCTATCATAAAATCCTAAATTTCCTAATATGAAGAATGTTCACTCCTCATAACTCAAAGCTTTGGAGTGTTTAATCTCAGCTCCTTTTACTTCTTTAAAAGTCTGATGGAATTACATACTTAATTCCATCAAACCAAAAATGTATTATTTTATGCAGTTTCTGAAATTAGTACATTATCATACTTTTTTTAATTTTAATACATTTTGGAGACATTTCCATAGTCACTGTTCCTTTGACTTGACTCAGTTTTGCAGTCACCTAGTAAGTAAAGGTAGATATTCACCAAACATTTAGAGGGAATCCTGGATTTACCAGACTGCAACTTCAAAAAGCTCAAAGTTTTCCATGAAAGGAAATTTGTGTATCTTGGTATATCAATGTAGAACTAGGGTATGTGGGAAAATGTAGGAGATGAGTGGTGCTCAGGGAAGTTGTCACAAGATACTTTCAGTGGAGCTTAAAGTGAAAATATGGACTGACTTTGCACATACATTGATGAAGAAGAGATAATACTTGGTACAGAAGGTCCAAGTGAGTGGAACCAGGAGGCAAAAAATAGTTTGTTTTAAGAAAGAAAACATCGCTCTAGTTTAATGTCTATGAAAGCTATATAGGGTGATTTATAAAATGTAAGGTCATAATATTAATGATAACTATAATAATAATGAATAGTAGTAATTAAAGTAAAATAAATAAATTTTCTAAAGGCTCTAGAAAAGAATAGAGACCCAGAAAACCTTAATATGTGAAATGTGTGTCAGGCTTCCAACCCATGGAATTATAACAATAAATATTGCTCATTCGGTATCACCTAATTTGTGAGAGTTTATTTTGGCAGCACTTAAAAACTAATACATACAGCATTTAGCTGTATGATGTATGCATATAGTTGGTTGTATTCAGTTTTAAAATTTAATTCAATTTCAATTGGTTAAAAAATTATGGAATTTAGGGGACTTGGCTTATTGTCTTCTTGGAATTTCAGCGACTTGGTTTCTTTCCACACTGGAATTTCCATAGTTCCATAACGTGTAAATGACTCACAAATTTCACCAACATAAAGACTTTTCTCATAACACCCATCACACTTTAATTTTCCTTTGTGTCTTGCCAGTTCATAGCTTTAGCAACGCATATACCACTAGTGAAGAGTGAGTGAAACCCTCTAATAATTGCTTTTACTTCCTCACTTAGCATAATCACCTAAATGTTCCAATATTTTTTCCCCGAAAGACACATTTCATATTTTAATGGCAATGTTGTATTTTATTAGGTAAACATCACAGGAATTTTACTCATCTACTGATGGCTCTTCTTTCAATTCCATGTGGTCTGAAAATATTTGCACATATCCCATTAGTTGTCTCTATAGCTTGTTAATAGTTTCCTTGCTTATTCAAAAGATCTTAGTTTTAGGATATGTCTCTTCTTCCCTTCCTCTCTCTCTCCTTCCTTCCTTCCTTCCTTCCTTCCTCACTCCCTCCCTCCCTCCCTCTCTCTCTTTCGTTTTCTTTCTTTCTTTCTTTCTTTCTTTCTTTCTTTCTTTCTTTCTTTCTTTCTTTCTTTCTTTCTTTCTTTCTTTCTTTCTTTCTTTCTTTCTTTCTTTCTTTCTTTCTTTCTTTCTTTCTTTCTTTCTTTCTTTCTTTCTTTCTTTCTTTCTTTCTTTCTTTCTTTCTTTCTTTCTTTCTTTCTTTCTTTCTTTCTCTTTCTTCCTTTCTTCCTTCCTTTCTTTCTCTTTCTCTCTCTTCCTTCCATCCTTCCTTCTTCTTTCCTTCCTTCCTCCTTCCTTCCTTCCTTCCTTCCTTCCTTCCTTCCTTCCTTCCTTCCTTCCTTCCTTCCTTCCTTCCTTCCTTCCTTCCTTCCTTCCTTCCTTCCTTCCTTCCTTCCTTCCTTTCCTTTCTTTCTTTTGTTATGTTTTGGGCCATACATTAAGGTCAGTACTCAGTGCATACCTCTGGGCTCTGCAGTCAGGGATAACTCCTCTAGGTGCTTAGGGATCATATAGGGTGTCCGTGATGGAACCTGGATCATCAATGTCCAAGGTAAGCACCTTACCTGTTGTAATATCTCTTTAGTCAATAGGTTGAGTTTTGTTGCTCTAATTTTATTGTTAAATAATAATAGTAAAACCACTGTGAAGAAAGATAGCAAGGAGTCTACCTCCTATATTTTTAATTAAGGAGTTTCAGTTTTATGCTGAAGGCTGTTTTATAATTTCAGCCCTAATATATTTTGGATCAATTTTAGTGACTTTTTGTTAATGGTATAAGATAGGAATATAGTTCTTTGTGCCCTACATGGTGCACGGATGTCCCAGTATTATTTTTTGTAGAGATCATTGCATATTATTGACTTCTTAATCACAAATTAATCAACCATATATGCATTGATTACTTTACTATTCTTTTCCAGTGATTTTGTGTTTGTATGCCTAAAACTATTTTAACTACTAAAATTTATAATATAATTGGAACTTAGGAATTATGATATCTTTACTCTTCTTTTACAACATTGTTTTAACTCTTTAGAATCCTCTTCTTTTTCATATACATTTTTGGTTATATTTCTATTTTTTATTTCTATAAAATCATGCAATTAGGATTTTAATAGATAATACATTGATTCTGTTTATTGCTTTGACTAGCATAGACATTTAAATAATATTAATTCTCTATGAACTTGACATTAGTACTAACTAATATAGCTGAATTGTGTTATGGTGTGTAGGTTTCTTATCTCAACCATGGCTAATGCGGGTTAAATCTGTGGTATCACATAAGGTACCTTGAGCCCTTCTTGAAAGGATCCCTGAACAGAGAGACAGGTGTAAGCCCTGTGTCTCCTGATATATATGTAAATTGTTCTATTTATATATAGTTCTATATATATTTATATAGTATATATAATATACCTTATAATGTATCTTATATTACTATATATCATATACATAATACTATATATGTATATATAAATTGTAGCAACACATTTTTCTGTCTTCTATCCATGTAGCCTTAATTTTGGCATTGCTTTTTTTTAATGGCTCATTGTATATCTCAAGTTGACTAAGTATGGAATTCCCAGATTAAGCATTACTCATGGTATATGCCTTGGAAGTGTTTCAGGATGAGATTAGATTTAAATCATTGAGCTCGATAAGGTAAAATAAATTGTCTTTACTAATATTGTTGAACATCAATGAATCCACTGAGGGCCTGAGCAATAAGCAGAGAAAGGAGTAATTTACCACATTTTTGTTTCTGCCTTATTGATTGAGTTGAGCTGTATCATTTCTTCTCCTGACCTTGGGTGGGGATTTATACTATCAGCTCACCTGATTCTCAGGTCTATCAACTAAGATTGAATTGAACCATGGGGCAATGACTTTCTTGGGATTCCAGCTTGCAGATGATAGATAGTGGAACTTCTTAGCCTCCAAATTCTCATGAGTCAAATATATATATATATATATATATATATATATATACATATATATATATCCTATTTCTTTTGTCTGTTTTTCTGGAGAATCCTGTGATACAGACTAGAACAGTGCTTCTCCTTTTGTCTTTGTACTCTTGATTGATGTTGGCCCTACAATTTACTTTCACCACTATAATGTGGAACAACATTGTTATGTGATACCAAAGAGAGCTATAAATAAATCTTGTCATTTCTACACTTTCCTTTTAGGGGTACATATCTGACATCATATGAAGTATGAGATTTAAACAAAATCAAACAAATTAAAATATGCTATAGCACCAAAAATGCCCAGTTGGAAAGAACAACACAACCATGCAAGTAAGCCTATTTTTTTCTCTTTCAGAGCTGAATATGGACACAGGAATAAGCCCAAGGATACGTGGCTAACCACAGCATCATGAGGAACCCTAAAGCATGCTTAAGGCCACTATTGTTTGAAGGGTTGCTTTCTGGAGATGGAGATGCTGAATAGAAACGTATTTTAGTTTCTAAGTATCCTAACAAACATTAGACTAGTGATCAATCACCAGTTGGTGGTGGGAAATATACTCTTGTGAAGGGAAATGGTTGGAATATTATATGATTGAAACCCAATCATGAACAGCCTTGTAACTGTGTATCTCACTGTGATTCAATAAAATTAAAAAATGTAGATACAAAAAAATTAGTACAGTAAAACTTAAAACAATGCTTCTCTGAAAACTTTCTTGCATTTTCAATTCAGTCAAATTTATTCATTTTCAGAAGAATTTGTTGCTACTTTATACAAGCTCTTTTCAGATTTCCAGTGCTGGAACTGTTTCAGGAAGCTGAATTCTTAAGAACTTTCTGTGTCTTACTCTACGTCCTATTTTTTCTTGATTGTTATACACAAATTCAGTCATTTACAGTTTTCAGGCCTTATCATTTCTTCGTGGTCTTGGAATTTAGCCACTCTGTTCACCTTGTCTTGCTCAAATCTTATTCAACTTTGAAGGCTTATTTTGTTTATTTTGAATTCTGTGTGCTGCATTTATAAAGTTTTGGCTGTCCAACCCTACTTTAAGCTATCAGATTATACTTGGGGAAAGGCAAGGCAGCCAATGCAAAGAAAATTCCCCATTAAGTTATATGCATCTACTTTGTAATGAGACTAGGAACCACTCTGAGATATGGGTAAGGCTGAGCTTTGACCCACAAAATTCTAGCTTTATTGCTTTTTGTCATTTATAATTTGCTATTTTGTATACTTCATGAAAGCAGAAATGGTTTACTAAGGGCATTTTTCAATATTTAATGCTTGCCTTCCCTGGTAAATTCTCAATAGATATTTGTGGAAGAGTAAGTGAATAATAAATAATGTGAATAATTGGATTTTAATATTCATCACTTCAGCTATTGCATTACATTATGTTCTTTAGACTATAATATTTTTGCAACCAATCCCTAATGCAAGCAATGAGAGAAAAACTTAAAATAGTCATTGCAAAGTATATATTCCATTAAGTTAAGCAACTGTTCCCTTGAATAGTGAGTCTAGATAAAATTATAGTTCATGAACTTTTTATTACCTTCAAGTTTCTGCCATTCCCAATTTCATTAGCAGTCCATATGATAAAGCAGCTATTAAATAAGGTCAAGAGAACCATTTAATTACCACACTTAATGGCTTAAAACAATACATATATGCTATCTTTACTCAGAAGTCTGACAGCAGTCATACAGGCTAAAGTCAAGATATTAGTAAGAATGTACTCATGTCTGGCAACTGGAAGAAGACTGGGTTTATTTACCTTTTACAACTTCAAGGGGCCACCCCTATTTTCCTTCAAAAAGAAATGTGACTCTTATCTGAGTCTTCTTCTCTTGCCACCTCTTTTTCTTATTAAAGTCGCTCAAATTCTCCCCTTTTGTAAATAATTAATTTAGCTAGAAAACCAGGATGATATTCTCATCTCCAGAGTCTTAGCCTTACTCACATCTGTAAAGTACTTTTTTGAAGGTAACATCTCCAGAACATTGAGAGGTCATTGTTTCACCAGTCACTATTTAGATGCCAAGTAAAATAAGTAAATTTTGTTTTGTTTTGTTACTGTGCCAACCAGGCAGTACTTAAGGCTTACTCAGGGCAAGCTCAAGAGATAGACTGGGTACTGGTATTTCTTATTAATTACAAACAACAATTAATTTGGGGTGTCCCAAAATTAATTGCACACAAGGAACTTATGTAAATAATAAGTGGGGAGAGTACTAGACTGCTTTATAGAAGAAACTGAATCTGGCCATTTAATTGCATTAGAATCATGTGTTCAGTGTTTACCTCAGAAGAATGTCCTTATGCCCTTACTCAGCAAATTCGTTAACTTAGTGGATCAAAAAACTCAGAAAACTTGTCAAAAACCATTCACTGGACATGAGAATGAAAGAAACAATAGCATATAGTCTATTCTCTAACACACAGGTCAGATATTAAAGATACACAGAATTTGTGTACACCCAAAAGATAAAGAATATTGATTCACTTTTTTTTTCATTCAGTAGATTTTGAATGCAAAACAGTTATACCAGGTACTTCATCCAGAAAAATATCTTTTACAGATTACTAAACAGGAAGCTACAAAATGATTCAGATGAGGACTAATGGGGAAGAGGCGACATTGAGAATAAGCACTGTCCTGTGGATCCTATTACTGCATTCGGAAAGATTTATACTGCTTGGGAGAAAGATGGAAGCAATCCTAATGTGAAGGGATAATGGTATAGGAAAGCTTCAAAAGGAAAGTGATGCTAATTTAACTCTTAAGATTGTATTGAAGGGAAAGAGTGGATGGGAACACTATAGGCGTGAAAGCAATTGTGGTGACTGTTTCTGAAAGTCTGGGCAAGACGTAAACCCATACTTACAAGAACCCTTAGCTGTCAAGGAATTGGTAAAGGTGAAGGTTACTTTGCTTTCTGCACATAATCCCTTAACCTTGATTGAGAGATGCTTATTTTGCTGGTTCTCTGCACATCTCCCTCTTATATCATAGACACAAGTGAGATGGGAAATTCAATCAAATATTTACAATCTGAGTATCTAAGGCAAGTGTTTAGGAGAATGTTTAGATTGATCAATTTATATTCACTGACTGCATTTTAATGAATACTGGAGTTCCTCAAAACTTTTAAAGTGTAGTGATTATAATACACTCATATCTATAATAGGTCAAACTGTGATAAATTATCAATAATTGGGGGATATAGAAAATCTCTGAAAAATATTATTGAAAAAAGTATCACAGGTGTTCTTTAAAACTAGCAAAAGGAAGAGAGAAATGAGATGTTTTTAAGAAAGAATTTGAAGATTAAGGGAAAACCTAGGATTAGTTAAACTAGGTGTGAAAACTGATGACTATAATTGTATAATAAATCTGAAGATGGTTAGAGAGTATATAGTCACAAAATCCTATGTCAAAGTATCCTTGGGAATGTCTGAAGGACTAAATCAGAAGTTGGGCAATGTCCCCTCAGCCCCAATTGAGAAATGAATGAATAGATGAAGAAGACCATTGAAGATACCTCACTGTTCTCTACTGACAAGATAAATAAAGGAAGATCCAATAGAATGCATGCTTAATATATATATTTGGCTAGGAGAGAAATCTCTGAAGGGCAATTTCAGAAGAGGAACCATCCCTAGTGCTGCCAATTTAAATAACAAAAAATATGCTCAAACCCTATATAGCTCTTCTCATTTGACACTATACAGAATCCACATCTAATGATGATACTCCTGATAGTATATGGTTTCTCAGTGTCTGGATATTGTGTCTAGATTACTGAGAATGTTTCCAATGCTTTAACATAACTGGAACACTATGCCTAAAATCCCTTTCCAGCAGAGAGTTCCCCAAAGCAGGAGTTTGAACATATTTCCATGGGTCATCAACTTCACTGCAAACAAGACCAGAGACCTTTGCCTGACAAATCCTTGGGGAGGGCTTTGTATGATTTAGTGAGCTGCAGAGATGAATAGCCTTTACTTCTATAGAGAAAATGAAAATGCTAAAGATCTGGGTCTTCTTAAGTATCTCTCTAGTCTCCTGTATGTGGTGCTTTGAGTATCAAAGCTCTGTTTCCATGGTCAATTTACTAAATAATCTCTGATTCTCAGGATACTAATCTGGAAAAGGAGTTTATACCTACTTCAGAATAGTTATCAGGATAGGAAATAAAACATATTAAAGCAAAAGTAAAATAGCACAGTGCACCGAGAAGACTTGACTACATTTTTCCAGGTGAGTATTAAATAGTGCTTTAGATGCATGTTACAATAAGGGACAGTGATTATGCTTTTTTCTTTCATGGTACTGTTACAGGAAGAGGGAGCTATACTCCTGATTCTCTTCACAACACTCTGCCTGCCATTTCCACCTAAAAGAGGGCTTATATTACACTGTGCTTTTGATCCAGAGAAAAATAAACATGAACATGTCTATTTCGGTAATAAGGTCTTTGTGTATTCTCTTCTATGTTTGAACATGCAAAGATAATGTCACAGTCAGATGCCTGGTCTATGGTTTATGTTAATAAGTCATTGTTCCATGACCCTTTTTATACTATGGACTTGGTAGAGGCCATAGTTTATTATTTCTGTTTTATGGATTATATCGTTGCAATCCTAAACCTTAAATGGCTTCATTTTGACCCCAATATTTCAGTTCATGGAATCTATCCCAAGTAAATAATCAGGGAAGGGACTAAGGATTTATGTACAGGAATGTTCATCATGGTGTTATTTATTATAGCAAAACATAGAGAAAAAATCCAAAATATCCAACTTTTAGAGATTTATTAAATAAATTATGGTCCATTCACATGATGGAATTTGTTCAATAGCAAAATGACATGTTTAGAAGACTTTTCATGATATAATGTTGAGTAAAGAAAGCACAATTCAAAACTGTTTTTGTATGTCTAATAATTTTTTAAGTTTTCAAATTACTCACCAAAAACATAGTAAAAAGCCCTCATTTTCTCTCAATGGTTGGATTATAGAACTTTGAATACTCTTTCCTATTTAAGTAATGTTATCTGCTATAAGCCTAAATGGCCATATTATTAGAACAAGAAAATACTAAATTTAAAAAATGTCAAGTTTGTCTGTTGACATGGAAGCATTGAATATAAACATAGCCTGCATTTTTTGTCATTAAAATATATTTTACAAATACATTCATTCTTTTATTAAAATTTAATATATACACACACATTTATAAATGTCTAGACTCTGTGCTACCAGAATGAATAATCTGTGCCTTCTTCATTCACTATATACTGTTACTCAGTCAAGGGAGTAATCCCTATGGATTAAGAAAGCACAAATTATGCGAATTACCAGGCAATGCTATACTCAACTGACATAGGAAATGCTCTCTAAGTCTGTTCATGGTATAATCATATGATTGAAATGGTTAATTCAAATAATCACACAGTACCAACATTTGGTAAACAAAGGACAACTGTTTCAATAGACGTGTGGAATTTTCGGTCACCAGTTTACTTCCTGTAAGAGTGAATTAAAAATATATATCTTGCATTCATCAGTATCCCTGTTTTCTAGTTTAAGTGAGGATTACTCCATTTTTAACATTATTTGCATCCAGTTCTGGAAAATTGTGACTGGGTGCTATCTTTGCAGGCATAAGTGGAATTTCTGGAGCCTGATTTTCCCAAGACATTCAAATTAAAAATGTCTCTATTTTATAGTGTCTGGGGTGAAGATCAGTTAGGATAGAGAAGATATATGCAAGGATAGTTGGGAATTTTCATTTTGGACAGGAACTGAGTGTTAAAAGTAGGTAAAGGGATATACCTGATAAGCTTTTAGCGTCTGCGTTGCAAACCATAAAGCCCAAAAAGGAAAGAGAGGCAGAGACAGAGACAGAGACAGAGAAAGCCAAAAGGAAAAAGAGAAATACAGAAAGAGAGAAAGAAAGAAAAACTTGCCTGTGATAGAGGCAGATGGAGAGGATATGGAAGAGAAAATGAGGACATTGGTGGCGAGAAATGTACACTGTTGAAGGGAGGGGTGATACAACATTGTATGATTGAAACTGATGATGAATAGCTTTGTAACTATGTATCTCACTATGATTCCATTTTTTAAAAAGTCCCCAGAACTTTCCAGTTGTCTCTTGAGGCAAAAATCTCTCCTATCTGAGAACCACTGCTAGACAATAGGTGTGATTAAGATTTATTAATGTGTTAACTTGAAAATTGTAGTAGTCTCATTTTCTAAATGATTTCATTTAGATCTGGTGAAAATAACATTTATTTTCTTTTTAGTGTGTGGTTGTACTAGTTACATCCAGACAGTCAATCTTGTTTGAAGATGTCTAATTCAAACAAATAAGTATTTCAAAATGTAATTGAGTGGAAAGGCTGGTAATTAACCGTTTATCTGATTTTAATCATTTTTTCTCTCCAAATCAGTTTCTATGTAGAGAAGAAGCAAAATCTAACAGTCTTAGTGTATCTCAGTCAATGTTCACTCAGTTTTAAGTGAGAAATAAGCAGTTTAGTCATCAGGATAAAAACATCTGTGTGGGGGTCTGCCAGTGCTGGGGAGATTCCTAGATTTCTCCGGGGATTTATTATTAAATTTCCATATATAAAAAATTTAATTAACTCAACATCCTTCAGATTTTTAGGACAAGATGGAAAAGAGCAAAATATTGTAGCTCTATCAAACCTACCACAGTACCAACAATTTTGTGGACAGGCATATTCAGGACAACAGAGATGAGTTAGATTATTTCCTTGATTCAAGAAGTGAACAATCCAAGAGATGAGACATGCTACATACCTAACACTGTGTCTAGAATGAGCAACTGTGGAGTTTTTCTGGAATTAAGTGACTTGACCAACCCAACTGAGAATCAGGGCCAACCCAAGTCCCTGGGTGCAAGGGAAAGTCTCTTACAAAGAAGACCTAGTACTAACTCCACAGTTACTTCTACTAGATTTCCCCTGTTCTGAGGGGAAACTATCTTGAGAGTGGAGGTTTTTTTTTTTGATTTTTGTTCTTTCGTTTGCTTGAGAACCACACCCCATATGCATAGAAATGACTATGTCTCTGCACTAAGGGATAAATCATGGTAGTGTTCATGGAACTATATGGGACTCCAGGGATCAAACCTAGGTTGGGTGTGCCCAAAGCAAGTTCCCTACCCACTGTGCTATTGCTCCAGAACCAATAAAGGGGTTTGAAGACCAGAAAAATGTGTCACATTGGAACTGAATTTTTTGAAGCTGAAGTAAAGGTTTGCAGAATCAGCTTACCAAAACTATGAAGAAGACAGATGATGAAGATGAAGTATAAGAGGAAATTGTCAAATAGTGTCAAATAATCTACCACTGCAGCTTTCTAGTTGAAAAGACAAAAAGCAAGGTTTAGAATATAGTCTAGGACTGACAAAGGATGGCCTTTTAAATCCAGAGGAAATATTTAGGCATTCAATCTATTGGTTATAGAATGCATTTACTAACTTTAACCTGGAATTGACCGTAACCAAATGGGGTTATGATGACCGTTTGGACACTAAATAGAGAATGAGGGGCCCAAAGACAGTATAGCAATTAGGCACATTCCAGGCATGATGGGTCTTGGAACCACATGGCCCTCAACCATTGTTAGTTGCAGTCCTGGAAGTTTGCTAACTACTTCTGGGTGTGCTCCTGAAGGTCCCCAACACAGCTGGGGTGGCCCTAGTTGCCAGGAATCACATAGGCAACACAGCAGCCTCAGACTTTGGGATGTATCTCTCACTGCTGGGCAGGAGTGCAGGCAGGTCCCCAACTCTGCCTGAGCACTGCCTGAGCCCTGACACCAACTCCATCCCCTGAGGAAATGTATATAAATGAGCTATAAATGGGATGAATTGAACTGATTTCGAGCATAGTGAACCAGAGAGTTGGATGCATTTAAGAAAGCTGTGTGAATGGAATAAATAATGCTTAGTGACAGGCTCTGGGGATAGGAAGTAGTTCAACGTGACATCTAAGACCTTGACAGTGGTTAGTGTACTAGAAAGCTGGACCCATTCTCAAAGTGAAAAGTAAGAAAAGAAATGGAGATGGGTAAGAAGTGGGTACAGAGGGGGCTAGAGTGATAGCACAGTAGGTAGGGCATTTGCCTTGCATGCAGCCAGACCCGGGTTCAATTCCAGGGTCCCATATGGTCCCTGAGAACCACCAGTAGTGATTCCTGAGTGCAGAGCCAGGAGTGACCACTGAGCATTGTGGGGTGTGAACCAAAAAAAAAAAAGTGGGTCTTGATTTGGTGGTTCATGTGATTAGTCAAGTACCAGTAACAATAAATCATTTCTTTTTAATTACAAATGTTAAAATAAAACAAATAAATAAAGAGCTGCATGTGTGGCTAGAAATAAAACAAGCATTTGGAGTATTCATAAAATACGAGTGTGAGTTCATCCCCAAAGAAAGTAGGAGTGAAAGAAGGGGACCATGCACTAAGAGAATGTTGACTTCATTGTGACTCTTTGTTTACTTTGTTCCAGGCATGTCTGGTTCTTACCCATAACTATGGAAGTATTTTTATCAATCTAGTTTCAGAAGAAATTTTCTTTGATGCTAGTTTTATTTTGACTGCCCAAATGTATTAAAGGATAACTTGATGTTACCCAGATTCACTAACATCCACAAAGAACAGGGACACAAAAGCACCAAACTTTGATTGAAGTTAGTACAATGGGACCCAGAAAGCCGACAATCTCACACATTCCAAACAGAGTCCATTCATTCCTTATTATTTGAAGTATGGGTGAAAAGAGACAGCAAGTGAAATCACCTTGTGTCGTGAGGCTAAAGGCTCAGCTTCCTATATGTAACTGAAGGAAGCACAAGTCCTTTTGAGCCAAGAGCTGAGGCAGGGAATTCAGCCCTCAATTCCCATTGCATGTGCTGTGTAATCTAACAAATTTTCAAACCAGCATTCTGGAAACAATTAAAAGTAAGCAAGCTGCTCTGATCAAAGGCTGCTGATGTTTCAAATTGCATTTTGGTGGCCCACAACTAGTCTTCTGAGATGTGTTTTGCCCTGTTGGGGCCTGGAGCATCTAAAAAGAAAGTTTTGCTGTCCTGCCTTGTGTGAGTTTCAGGTTATGGGTCATTAGGAAGCAAACACATTAGGATTAAAAAATATAATTGTTTGGTTTATAGTCACTTGGGGCTTCAGCTTGAATCAGCTCCTCAGCTGGGCAATGGCGGAAGAGCACAGCCTGCTTTATAAAAACAGTTTGCTGAATTGTCATTGTCATCAGTGTATGTGGTATAATTAATTTCCCAAACAAATATACGCAATTTGTGCTAATTTCAGAAAGACAAACACCATCACAAGTGCAACACGTCCTTTGGATTTCCATGCAAACCTGAGAAGCATAAATAAACATGGTTTGTATATTCATCACAGCTCTGCAAATCCTCTTTGTTCTGGATACAATTTAAAGTTTGGGAATATGGGTGATCTTTATCTCAGACTCAAGGATCCTTCACATTTGTCACTAAGTAGGCAGGAAATGAAGAAGGATCGTTTTGTTCTGGGTCCACAGAAGTAATATTTAAAAGCTGCTTTGACTTTAGACGAGACTCTTTCCTTGGATCACACACAGGACCGCTGAATTTGGGAGCTAGATACTCTGCATAGGCTAAAAAGTCAGGATTGTTGAAAAGAGAGAAATATGAGAAACGGGCTATTGGCCCATGTCCACATCAGTAAACATATACTCTGTTCTAATGATGGAAGGAAATGCGGTGCTCCAGTCCAAACCCTCATTTTACAGAAAAGGAGAACATGGTCAAAAGAATTTGACATAATTTGCTTGTGATCTCAGAGTTAATTAGTGGCAGGCACAGGGCTGGATCCTGGGTGTGTGAATTCCCACTAGATTTTTTCCACAGGACTGCTCTGCCTCCATATTCAAATGATGTCTGAAAAATCTAGGAAGGCAAAAAAAAATCCATGTTAAAAAATAAAGTCCACTCTAGTTATATATAAGCAAATTGTAAGCTTCTAGGATTTACAAGGTTGCTTAAATTTAGCTTTCAGATGGTCTTAAACAACAGACTTAAACCCAGTGTTCAACCATTGAATGCTTCTTTCACATGAAATGTGTTTTAAGGTAGAATGAATTAATGAACTCAAGCTTTTTTTTCCCCTCCCAGAGTATGATTATGCATTTACACATCTTGACTTCTGGTGGATGGAATTCTTGATGCATCTTAGTTTTGGGCCCGTGTGTTTTGGATCCAGAAGTGTTGTCAAAGTTTGGATGACAGCAGGGATTATGGTAAGAATTGGAGTTATCAGGCCTACCTGAACCTGCACTTTATGGTCCCTGAATTTCCCTACTGAGAGCCAACTTAGCCACTACCTTGATCCTCAGTGAGACCCAAAACAAACTTTGGTAAGTTGAACCTCAGCTGCTGAGAAATCCTAGTTAATTGTGATTAACTCGAAATTTTTACTTACACTTTTTTCCTTTTCTTTGATTGCTCTTTCTTTTTCTTTTTCTTTCTTTTTTAATGTTGTTGTTGCTTTGTATCAGGATCACATTCAGCGGTTCTCAGAACATTTTCCTTTTCTGCACTCAAGATTGTTCCAAGTTGTTGTCAGGGGCCATTTGTGATGCCTGGAATGATAACCAGATGACTGCATGGAAAGCAAGCACTTACCCACTGTACTCTATCCAGCTTGTGGCAGTAGTTCATTGGCGGCATTATTATATTACTTTTATCTATGTATGCACTATTTCCAGTACAAACACACCCCTATCGATGTTGTTCTTTACATTCTAATTAGATAATAAATGTGTTCCTTTGGAAGAACCAGCAAATAGTTAATATTGCTTAACTAAGCAATGAAATATCAAGAACATCATGCGACAATTAGAATGGGAATGAATGGGAGTGAAGATAGACAGTCGGCAACTACACCACCTCCGCTTCGCTGATGACATCGTTCTAAGAACACCAAACATTAGTCAAGTGACACAAATGCTGGCTGACTTCGACCGAGAATGTGGAAAGATAGGTCTACAGCTGAATCTGAACAAAACTATGTTCATGAAAAATAAACTAGTTTCGGAGGTCCCATTCACTCTCAATGGAACAGACATCTCTGAATGCAGCAGTTATGTGTACCTAGGTGGAGAAGTCAACATGATGAACGACCTAAAACCTGAGCTGCGCAGGAACAACAGAGTGGCATGGAATGCCTTCAAAAGCATCGAAGAAATAGCTAAAAGGACAAAGAACCTCCGGCTCCGGGCACATCTCTTTGACTCCACCATTCTCCCTGCATTAACATATGCCTCAGAGACCTGGACCCTACAAAAGCAGGATGAGAATGCTATTTGGATCTCCCAGAGAGGAATCGAAAGAGCTATGCTTGGAATATCATGCCTCACTCAAGTGAGAGAAGGAATCTGGAGCTCCGACCTCAGTCTCCGTCGCTGTTCCAGAATCAGGGATGCTGTCTCGTTTGCCAAGGTATCGAAAATCAGATGGGCTTGACATGTAATGTGATTTGGAGAAGACCACTGGACTAGAGCCGTTACTGATTGGATCCCACAGAATGTCAAAAGATCCTGTGGCTGCCCACCTACAAGATGGTCAGACTTCTTCGTCAAGACCCTGAATGAACAAACGGTTTGAGGCTCTTTGTATTTCTGAAGCAACCGGGATGCCATTGGGCTACATTGGCACATGATAGGGTCAAATGGAAATGATACTGGCTCCCGCTCAAGCAAATCGATGAATAACATGATTCAAGTGATCAAGTGATCAAGTGAAGCAATGAAAATGGTTAATTTACTCTATATACTTTGTATCCATGAAAGAATAGTAGTGAATCTCCTTACAATCGTTCTCATGTACCATGGTTCTTATGCGCTATATGGTTGTGGTCTCCTCTCTTTAAATTTGCATATATTGTAAGTCCCCCTCCCTGATTAAATGGTAGTTCGAGATGAGGACATGTATATGAGGCAGTTTTGAGAAATTATTATACTTATATTAGGTCATGAGGATGGAACTATCAT
The DNA here is from genome assembly GCA_021461705.1 of Cryptotis parvus. NCBI lineage: Eukaryota > Metazoa > Chordata > Mammalia > Eulipotyphla > Soricidae > Cryptotis > Cryptotis parvus. The sequence continues at coordinate 98,748 of JAJIBD010004580.1, read as the reverse complement.
AGGATCACTGTCCTTAGAAGCAAAGAGTTTAGGATGCAGTATCTAGTTAGTTAGCAAGATTTCTATCTCCAGCTCCTTATCTCCTTCCCTTCTCTGTTCTTGGCTCTCTGCCATGTTAAAATATCCTGCAAGCCAGGAGGAACCTGCTTGTCCTATTTGAGATGTGAAAATTTTCACAGAGTGAAACATGATAAAAAGTTAAACTTGAGAGAATTGTAGTTGTTAGCCCTTTGCAGAAGTGCCTGGTGTTCTAAGCAATCATGCGGACTAGGGATGACGAGAAGCACGCAAACAAAATCAGCTCACCACCAGTAATTTGTGCTGTAAGGTGGAGTCATTTTTGATACCTTATTTTCTTGCTGGAAGCATATTCCTACCTGGATTTACAACAGGAACAAGAAAAGAAAATGTAAATTTTTCTAAGTAGATATTTGATGAAACTCATTCAGACTCAGTGTTAAAGAGGAAATTCTATAAATAAAGAGGTAAATTCAGGAACTAAAAAGAAAGTTTATTATCAGAAAGCCAGTGTTGCTGGATAGGTATTTAGAAGCAAAGGAGAACAAAAATATAAATCTTGTCTCTGTGTGCTTACATTGTCTAGATTTTCAGTTTAGAGTAAAATTGCCTTTGAAATTGGAGCCATTGATGAAAACAATGTCCTTCCATCTTCACAGTGGAGGAAGGCGGAGATGTTCTCGTCGTGGCATGATTCTCTGTGAAAGGAGCCAGGAATTGTAGCAAGGGTGAAAATATCAAAATAGAATGCCAGGATCAAAATTATCCTAATAGGAGTTGTAGAGGTAGTACAGCTGGGAGGACATTTGCCTTTCACTTGTCCAACCTGGGTTCTGTGCATCCCATTCCATATGGTCCCCAAGCACCTCCAGGAGTAATTCCTGAGTGCAGAGAGATGAGTCAGAGAGCATTGCTGGTGTGACCCAAAAAGCCAAACAACAACCACAACAACAAAAGCAACAAATAGTCCTAATATTTTAATTATCAGGGAGGGTAGTTTCCTAATAACTTCCTCATTTGTTAAAAACTTTCTCTGGGCATGTGACATCATTCTTGTAATATTCTTGTAATAACTCCATGAAGCAAATAATATTTTGAAATTGCTTCTTATGAATCAAAGTAGAGAAGATAAATGTCATATCTTGCAGAACACAGTGAGAAACTAAAAATGAACTTGATGTTTATACACCCCACCCCCCCCCCTGTTTTCTCATTTGGTAATAAACACTCAGGATTTTCTAGCCCTTTGCTAGCCCTACTTTTGTATCATGAGGAAAACCAACAAATCCTGTCTCTCATGGAACTGCAATTAAGTGCAGTTGAAATTGAAACACAGACAGCTGGACACCTGAGCCTATTCTTTAAGTGATTAAATTATGGGAAAGGGCACGGATCAGATCAGAGTCCAAAGGAGAAAAGACTCAATGGCCTCTGCTGTTGCCCAGACAAAAATGGCAAGAGGAAGTCTTTGTTTTGTCCCAATAGCTAATTAGAATTCATTAATTTGTCTAGCTAATTCATTCAACAAGTATTTATCAAGTCTTTATCTGCTCTGATTCTGACCTGATGGAGGTGCTGGGGATGCGGTGGCCAACAAGGCAGAGGAGCAGTCATCCAGCACTGCAGACAGACCCAGAGACTGTGAACAGGATGAATGGATTTCTGAGATCAGCTTGAGCAAGGGGGTCAAGGGAGGTTGAGAGCTTAGAAGTATTCAGAGATGAGAACTGAATATAAGAAGCAGCCTTCATGGAAGAGTAATTCCAAGCCAGAAAGAGAGAGTAAATAAAAGCCTCTAGAGAGAAAACATTAAGGCATCCTTCCATATCCAAAGTGGGGTCTGGAGTTAAGGGGGCATTTAGAGGGCAAGGAGGTGGACTCGGATAACTAGGTAGATTAGTGTTATTTCTTACTGACTTGATGGTTACTGGGAGGAATCACTGATGTGGAAAAGATGACAGAATATTTTCTCTTTAAATGATTGTGGTTTCTCTCTTTGAAGACTTACACCCCACAGAACCTATAATAGACTTCATCTGACCTTCAGTAGACAAATAGAAACATCCACTATTAAGCCCAAAAGATAATAGCCTCTGAGTCATTTTTTTTCTGTTAGTGAAATACAGTGTATTTGATCCATTTTAGGAGAACCCACGGCTCGAGGTAAGACCAAGTGTTCTTTTGTGTGGGGGACATGATTTTCCACTTAGAGATGACAATGCTGGAGCATGTTGTTGATAAGATCATTAATGGTTTTTCTAGTTGTTATTAATTGTTTTTCATCCATTTATAAATCATGCCTCTGCAAACTGGCCCTGGGGTAGAAGTACAAAAATTAAGCTTTGATTATTATAATAAGTAAAGTATTATTAACGAAAGCAATTACAGTTAATAGCTTCAACTAAGGAAAACAAAATGATAGCCTTTAGTGCTTTCCCACTGGGTAAACCAGATTAAATCACTTGCAGAATATTTAAAAAACAAAAATCTGTATTCTCTATCCTGTCAAAAGTTCTAACTAGACATGGCCTTTATAATAAGGCCATTTCTCATCCACTCCTATTTTCTTTGTTCAGACAAGAAACCAAGGATTGAACTACACATAGTTACTGATATTAGTTGCCAAGATAAGCCTGGATAAGAATGTTTAGGATTTTTCTCCATGTGTTACTTGTCCCATGGTACAGATGAGCAAAATGAGTTTCATTTCTTAATTCAATCTCAGTCTCTTACCTATAGGCCTTCAGATGCAAATTGGATCTCCTTACATTATGGTCTCTAAAAATCCTATGGCCAGTCTTAATGATGTTATCTGCCATTAGATTTTTTAAAAATATAAAAATTGAAACTCTTGTCTATTTGATTATTTTATTATTAAGACTTCCAAAACGCATGTCAATGCCAAGCTGTCTAACCGCCATGTTTTCTAAAGTGGACAGAGAAAACCAAGGGTGAATAAAGTTATTTGGGATTTGTTGTTGCTTTTGTCTACACACAACAGTGCATAGGATTTACTCCTGGCAGTGATCAGGGATTATCTGAGGTGCTGGAGATTGAACTGATGTCCACACATGCAAAGCAATTGCTGTACTAACTCTACTCACCACTCCACACTCCTCATCTCAGAATCTCATGATGATTAGACAATTCAGATTTTCTCTAGAAGAGAAGGCATAGAGAAGTTAGAGGATTTGGGTATAATCATACAGCTCATTATTTGAGACAAGTTCAAATTCATGTCCTTTGGTTTCCAGTCTGCAATCTCTTACCAATAGAATTAAATGTTACTTTGCATAGCGGTCTCAGGATTGCTTGTTGGAGGAAAAGTGCACCTCCGAATATCTCCATCAAATATCTCCTGGCTTTCTTCTTACATAATACTGTGTGTATTTTATAGCCTGACCAGGCATGGGTTGGGTATTTATGGAATACTAATATAATGACCCATATTCTGCTGCCTTTGCTCCTACCTATTTACAGAGCTGTGAGCAAAGCTTCATTTTCGAAGGTGAGTTCATGGTTCATGAATGTGTGTGTCACTAGGTGCACGGCCCTGCACATCCTCTCAGCTTCCTTGTCTGCTGCTGCAGCTCCTTCCCAGGTGTTCTCTGCAGTTTGTGTTGACTCCCCAGGAGCCTTTTAGCCTGCTCTCTCCATGAACACTCCAACTTCTCCCTAACCCTGACCCTGCGAACTACTCTCCCACACAAATGGGGATAATCTGAAGGAAAAACAGAACAGACACTAGGGACCAACAACTGATTAAATTATAGACTACTTAGCATCATGATTGGCGACGTCTTGTCTGATATTTTTATAACAGAAATGTCATCCCTCAGGATAGGCTCTTTTTATTACATTTTTTTCAGTGAAGTCTTTTTTAAAATTATTCAAGAAATATAAGGGGAAGAAGGAGAAAGTTTACATGTTCAAGAGAGAAAATTTGCTCTCTAGAGGGGAAAAGCTGAGAGGGAATGCATATATCTCCAAGGGAGAGTGCATCCCACATGCTTTTATGAAGCTGGCTTATAGTAGGGCTTTTCCAAAGCTGTCCCTCCTGTCCCTTTTGGGGAAGAGTCTATTGCTAGGGATTTGTAAAGGGAAAAAAGATTTGAAGACTTGGTCTTTTCATATTCTTTTTGTGATCTTCCCATTTCCCAAAGAAAGGAAATATACCTTAGGAAAGTATTCCTAAAAGGAAAATTTTCCTAAAGAAAGGATTTTTTTTTGTTACTGGTTTTGGCATATTGAACACACATCAGACAGCTCTGCCGTGCAGGCGCTATACTCTCATTACCTTGTGGGGCCTCTCAGAGGGTGGGTAGAATATTCATGGTAATTTGGAGGTAAATAGCGTGGCTGCGCAGAGCCCACGCAACAGGGAAAGCTTGTATCTGCTCTGCCAGGTGTATCTGCGTCTTCGGCTCAAGCATTCCTGGGCTTGAAATACTCTCCTCTGAAGGGCGGGTCTCTGCAGGGTGGGTCCTTGTAGGTTGGGTTTCTGACAAGCCGGCTGGAGACTGGCTTAATCTCTTGGGTGGAGATCATATGAGTTGCAGAGTGTGGATGGTGACGATCGCTGCCAGCAAGGTGTGGGGGGTTTCTTGGGGTTCTTCTGAGGCTCTATTGGGATGGTGGACTTGAGTCGGAAGTCGCTCGTGGTCCGTGGAATGCAGGGGGTTCAACGGGGATTCTGGTGTTTAAATGTTCAAAAATGCCTGGCACTATTCTGCTACTTGAACAAACTTCCAAGCTTGGTTCTTGCACCAGATGGAGATGGGCACCAAGTAGAACCACTGCAGAAAGAGCACAGCAACTCCAAACTGTGGCACAGTCGCAAGGGCAACCTGTTCCACTCAGGAATCTCCTCTCTCCTGTCCTGTGAACTTGAGGTACAGTCCCACAGGCAATCTGGTCCAACAGTCCACAGGTGACCTAGTCCTCTCAGAAATCTATATATACCTTAAAGGAATATACATGAAAATTTCTTAATACCCCTATTGCAAACTATAGTCCCAGAGGAAAAAGAAAGAGAGTAAGAGAAGAGAAAAAATAAATTGGTACTTTTCTGGTACCCAGTGTAGGGACATCTATCTAAGGGCTTAATATTTAAACATTTTGTTAGTTACCCTACTCCTGGGAATTTATCTCTTAGGAATTTGTTTGTTTATTTGGATTTTTTTTTTCTTTTTGGGTCACACCTTGAAATGCTTAGGAGATTGCTCCTGGCTCTGCACTCAGGAATTATTCCTGGTGGTACTTGGGGGCCAAATGGGATGCCTGGGATTAAACCCAGGTCGGCTGCATGCAAGGCAAACGCCCTACCCGCTGGATAATCACTCTGGCCCTATATCTCGTAAAATTTTTGATAATCATTCTCTTCAAGAATGTGCTGTATTAAGCATGGAATGAAGTTAGGCTGAATTTTAACTTTTTTTCAAATGAAGCAGATCTTTCCCTGTTAAGGGTCATCAGCAAAGCTGGAGATGAGAGCCTACTACTGAGAGTGTACCACCTACACAGCAGAACCTGGCAAGCTACCCATGTTGTATTTGATATGCCAAAAACCAGTAACAATTATAAACCGCATTCCCATGACTGGAAGGAACGGTTTGAGGCTGTTTTCATTCCTGGAGTGAGCAGATGCCCTTGGGTTACACTTGCTTGTGATAGGACATATGGAGCTATTACTGGTGCCCGATATAGGGAATCAATGAACAATGGGAAGACAGTGATACAGTGAAGAGAGAGAGAGAGAGAGAGAGAGAGAGAGAGAGAGTTTGTGTGTGAAAAGAGAAGAGAATTGCGTCCCATATAGGCAGACTGGGTTGGGGTGGGGGGGAAGGTGAGGATAGTGGCAAGAGGGAAACTGGGGATATTGGTTTTGCGAAAGTACACGGGTGAAGGGGGCATATGGGAACATTGTATGACTTAAATCTAATCATGGACAACTTTGTAAATGCATATCTCACAGTTATGGGGGGGGGGCTACCCTTTTCTTGGAGGTGCCTCATTTTCTCCATCTCTAAATTTTAGAACAGGAGTTTGATCCAAGTGAGCAAAGAGCAGCAGTCACAGCCAGACCTGTCAGTTGGAGAACGAATTCCAGCTCCCTATTCCTCCAGAGTACAGGCAGGTGAGACCAAATAACAAAAGGGGAAGGGTTATAAGAGAAGAATATTTCTACTTCATTTTTTGGGTCAAAACTGTGCATAGCAAGTAAACGGGTGAGGATGGAGGCAGAAGAGATACAGATATTCTTTGGAAAGCCTTTCCTAGAAGGGGAGAAAATGTTTCTGCAAGTTTCTTGTTCTGGGAAGGAAGTACATGTGTTAAAGAATAAAAGAGCAAGCAAATTGCTCATGCTTCAAGCAAGTGCAAGGAAGGTTTGCTTTTATTAAATGCTGACATAGGGTGGAGTGAGTGATCAAGTGGCCGTGTCTTGGGATTGACCCATCAATGTCTGATGGGATAAGGAGGGAACGATAGAACTGCACGTTGAGAACAAAGAAAGATTCGGTGCAGCAAATGAGGAGGCAGAGGGAATTCTGCTTATCAGTCTCAAAGCACACTTGCCCAAGGGTGAGCCAGAAAACAGACTCCGTGGAACACTCTAAAGAGTGGAATGTAATGCAAGAGCAGAATGTGGAAGAGTGGATGTAGCTGGGTCCATGGAAAGAAATAGAGAGGGGAAAGGAAGCAGAGGGTAGATATCTCTCACATGTATTTACAAACCCAGGAAGGTGTTTGCATCAGACCCTATGGAAGACAGGCCACATCAGGAGTAGTAGGCTTGATTGCTTGGTCAAACTAGGTCATGAATTTTCTCTGCTGAAACCATGGCATGGTGAAGGACACATCTATTTCCTTCTAAGGATTCTTTTCCTTTGAGGTGTGTCCTTGAACTTGCTTGAGGATTGGCCCAGGAAAGCAAAAAAATTCCTACCAATCACCATGGGTTATATAAATGGACTCATTTTCTGGAGAGACTCAGGTTTCAGATTGTTTTTCCTCTCCTCCCTCAAAAAAAACTGAGGGTTTCTCATTGAACTCTTTGCCTTGGTCATGTTATTTCTCCCACTTCCTCCTTGGCCTGCTTCCAAACCTCCTGGTAACCAAGAAGAGGCTACAAATGTTTAGACATTATCCCCTTCGTAAAGTGACTCACAAATGAAAAGTACTTTCTCTCCCATGGATTTATTATTAGATAACATTTGATCCAGGTCTTGACCTGTTGGAGATGCGGAACTCCGTGGAAAAGTGGGTGTGTGTCAGCTCTCTCCAATCTATATAATGTGATGGTGCCCTCGTACTGACCATGAGAACTTCCTCACACCCCTAGTCCCTGTTATTCGATCGTATTCTTTTTTTTTCCCCTTACCATAGAGACAGACCACAAATTTGTTGAGCATGACTCATCAGATACAATGCCGCTCTCTGCTGTCATGCCCTAGTGCTTCAGGAACATGTGAGGCTTAACAATATCAAATGCCATTACACAGTCAATAAAATGTCAGGGAAAATCATAGAGGGGTGATGTCATTGTTCACTTGCAGGTGGGCCCATTGTCTGAAACCCCAGTCTACATGCTAAACACAGACCAGGTTAGAGTGTTTTTGTGTCCTTCGTACATCTTACCATCACTGTGGTGATGCAATTATGAACTTGGATATCATATTCTTCTAAAAAATTTTCTTTCCTTTTCCCAAATAATGTAGAGCAGTATTTTGGAACTTCTTCTGATCTTGTTTTCTTCCAGAGGCCATAACACACACACCTTCTACTGGTTGTTTTCCCCACCCAGACATTTTTCTTTTACATAAGTTCACCGTTTAGTCCCTTTCTAATATCCTGGGTATCCACTGATGAGAAACAAAGGTAGTGGAGAGGTCACACTTTTAAAGATTCTTAGCTCACTTTATTTCCTGTTTTGAACTACACCATTTTCTTTCTGAATTACACTCAGTGCTGCTAAAATAAATATAAGGAAATGTGGCAAATATGAATGTAACAAAATTCAAACAAGTGGCAACAATTATAGGTATTAAAGTAGGTAACCTATAGGGTATGCACAAAGGAAAAACATTTTTTTTGGTTGTTGCTTGATACCATATTTGTGGATAGGATAGTGTGATCAACTTAAAAAAGGCCCACATTTCATTTTCCTACTACTTGCCAGGGACAGTATATAGAATCTCAAAAAAACATTATGAGAGAAGTGATTACTAATTAACTTATCATTGATTGATTCATGAGTGAAACAACTAATAACTGATTTAGAAGTTAATTTACAAATTACTTAGCTCAACTATTCACTTGGTGTGAATAAACTATTCACTTTATCTGTAATAAACTGATGGACTATCAAGTCACCTCACTAAGAAACTCTAAGGAGTATTACTTGTTTATGCCCCCAGATACAATTAGACATTGGATGGATATCTATTGTTGTTCTTAAGTTTTTGCTTCCATTAAAGTTTAGCCCCCCTATTGTTTCCAACTGTTCATCCACACTTCTTTTTACCCCTGTCACTGTATCACTGTATTCCCGTTCATCGTCGATTTGCTCGAGTGGGCACCAGTAACATCCCCATATGACCTGTCTCATGCAAGTAGAGTCCAAGGGCACCTGCTTGCTCCAGGAACATAAAGAGCCTCAAACCATTCCATCAGGTCATTGGAATGAGGTCTATAATTGTTACTGGTATCTGGCATATCAAATACGACACGGGTAGCTTGCCAGGCTCTGCCGTCGCGGGTAGCATACTCTTGTAGTCATTTCAAAATCCAGCATTTATTGATGAACTGTGCAGCCGCTTGCGCGCCGAGCCGGACTGTGATCGGCTGGTCTGCTGGGTGGAGTTCTACCCCTACTTTTGATAAATGTTTAGCTTAACAAGTCAAGTCAGTTTTAAAATCAGCTTTTCTGACAACAAAACAACAGTGATCCAAGATGTATAGTCCCGAATTAGTTTATTTTTCCTCACTGTTCACTTCTTATTTCTTTTCTTTGGTGTTTTCTTAATATCTTGTAACAATTTGAGTTTATATACTCAGAGTACAAAATGCATTCCGTACATCCTCAAGTATTCCTTCCAAATATTAAAGTTATATACTATAATATTTAGCTTTTTATTGAGAAAAGCAATTTTGTATTTTCTACATGGTGAAGCTGTCTCATATCCATGATCAAACTATTATAATACACTGGCATATTTATTTCCCTGGATATTTTTATTGATTTTGATTGCCATATTAGGCAATGAGAAACCGGAGCGGCATGGGGTTAAAACTCTCCTTCAATCTTTCCAGTGTGGGAGACTGACACTATCTGTATAAATTTAAGTGAGTTATTTTACTTTTTTATCCCTTTATTTTCTAATTCATAAAGTGTTTAAAACCCACCAGTAGAACCATATTGTGTGCATTAAGCAATTTAATTCCCATAAAGTGCTATTATGAATAACTGCTCCAAACTAAGCAGTGTTTAATTGCAAGCTGTTATTTAGTACCTTGGCTGGTCTGCCTTTCTGTCATCTGTCATTTACAGCTCTTTCCACAATTCTGCAATGTCTAGACGAGTGTTACTACGAGGAACCACAAGATAACACAATCTTTTAAAATCTCAGACCTAGTCTTTCTGTAACCCAAAACCCAGCATTTCTGCTTGCCTCCAAGCACAGGTGGCAAGTTTGAGGAAACTGCTTTCTAGAGGATTAAACCAAAAAGATCTTCTTCACTCATGTTACTTCATCTCATGACTAAAGCTACAGACCATCATTTCCCAAGGCTTCAGGGATTCTCTCTTCAGGGTTTTGGTGGGAGAAGTTGAATCCTTCCCAGCAGGCATGAGGCCGTGAGTTTGATTCCCGGCACTGGCTCACATGCTGTGTGCCACCCCAGTGACACTGTCCATTGGTACCACAGCCAAGTATGTGTGACACTCCTCATCACTGCAACAAAATAAAGAGAAAGGAAGTTGGGAAAGAGCTATTGTTCAGCAAGTAGTGATCTTATTTTGCTCATGGCTAATTTGAGTTTGATCTCCATAACTCAATATATACTCCTGAGCACTGCATACGTGATCCCTGAATAGCTATTTTTCTTGAAAGATAAGTACATAATAAAGATATATAAATAATTGATGATGGAGAGAGAAAATGAACGCATGGAGAATTTTAGATAGATATTGTTGGGGCGCTCCGCGGGTCCCCGACAGTGCCGGGAAGCGAGTTCCCCTCTACCTCCGAAGCCGGCGAGGAATGGATGAACACTCAGGAATCCGATGCGGTTTTAAAAAGCTTTACTTATCACAGGTTCAGGCATACAAATCAGCAAAAGGAAAAACCCGATGCTTAGGATTCCAGGCTAGAACCCCAGCCACGTGTAGGCCAAGATGGCGACCACCACGTGTAAAACTTCCAAGGGGAATAAACGCTCACAAGGCGAGATCCCACCGGAAGAAAACCGGGAGAGCGGAACCGGCTAGTTTATACCCCCTCGCAACTCAGACCTTCCTCCCATTGTTATGGAAAGCAGGGAGGGTCCAATGCCCTCAGGTAATCCCTCCCTGCATCTCACCTAGGGCCTTTACTGTGCTAATGTTTTGAGCGGGAATGCCTTTGAAATGTAGAGAAGGGGGTTTTTGAGATGGCATGTCACTGTACCAAAGACCAACACCAATGCCAGTTAAATATTTCTCCAAGCCTTCACAAGTCTCCTCTATTTCATTGTAGTTTTATATTTTATCAGGGGAGCCATGCTTGTTTGTTTGGAAGCAAACAGCATTTCTCTCTGGTCTAATTACTTAGGTGTCCTTACGTGGCCATGCTAATATGCTGGTAAGATCTAGCTAGTCCCACGATGATTGTGATAGCATGGGAGAATATTTATACCAGCTAGTACAGCATACATGGTCGGATAAACTGCCACATTTAGACTACCCCCCTTATCTACGGAGTGATTTGCGGGAGGCAATCCAGAGCAGATGCAGCGGCCCTTAGGAGTCCTGCAACAGATATACCGAGCTGGCTTCTTTTGCTGTAGAGTTCCTGCACCTAGCAAATAAGGAAAGCGTCTGATCAGCAGAGACCCTTCCCATATTACAGTAGAAATGGAAACAAATGACATTTTATTTAGTGATGCTAATATTATGAAGATTTCTTTTAATGTAGATACTAGTTTTTGGAAACTGTTGCTGTTTCTAACATGTGTTTTGAGGTATCCTGTGTCTTGTTTTAAGCTAGATTCTGAGAAATATTGGCATACTCATACACATTTAGGGGAAACTCCAAAATGAACTTAAACTACCCATTATAGGTCCACAACAAAGTCATCTAACTACCAGTTTGTCTGGGTAACTCTCAAATCCACTTATCCTACTCCAGATGTTTCCTGTATCCCATGAAGAAACTTCTAAGAGAAACAGTAAAATTTCAAAAATCTCCTTGTGCTTAACTTTAGGTGCTAAACATTCATAATCAATAAAAATCTAGAGTAAAAAATTCAGTTACTTGATTGGCTACCTTTGGAAATATCTCTTTGCCAGACATGGAGTGGCTTAGTGAGTACTATTTTGTTTGTGTTTTTTTCAGAGTTGCTTATGTTATGCTCTTCTTGAATTTTACTAGGTCTCCTTTATGTTCATTTCTGGAAGTTGCTGTTATGGTGTCTTGCGTGTCATGAGAGGTCAAATGAAAGCTTAATATTCCCTTTTCTTTTGGCTTTTTCCCATATCACTTTCTTTGAGGCCTGAATTTAGGGAGGAAAAATAAAAGACCAGGTTATCTTTTTGTCATTGCTTGAGTATTATTAATATCTCCATGTCTGTAAAAACATGACCTGGACCAAGACACAATGATTTTCCTTTCCGATCCCTGGAAGCCTCAAAACCCAAACCCACTTCCTGTCTGGCACAGTCATCTCATTTTCAAACCTTATATTGCTTTGGGAAATGTCTAATCAGATTTTTGGAAATGTGAGTTTCAACTAACGGTCAATGACATCTATCTATTTTAGTTATTATATCACCCTCAACAAAAGAAAAACTTTTCATAACTCTCTAAAACCATTTTCCTTCTCTTATACACAAAGAGCTTCATTTATATAAATATTAGAGTTCATATTAAAGCACTATATTGAAGTCAATAGGTTTGACTAACTTTTCTCAGAGATGAACTTTGCAGTGGCCTATGGTCTTGTTATCTGAGTCCTTTCATTATGTGTATATTGAAAGCTTAAGTTCCAAAGTATGGTAATAAGAGATAGACCAATACAGAGCAGATTAGATCATGAGAAGAGTTCTGGTGAATGGGATTACATTCTGGTGAATAGGATACATTTTACCACATAAAAGAGATCTTAGAGTTCTACCTTACCTTTCCTTCCACCTGAGGATGCTATGAGAACACTAATTATAAGGGGGAATACTATCTCAGACACCAGAGTCGCCTGCAACTTGACCTTGGATTTACCAGTTAATAGAACTCTGGGAAATAACTTGTTAAAGTATATGGTAATTTATTATTACAGGTTGGAGTGACTAAGACATTATAAATCAAATTTGGAGAATATCAAAGTATGAAAAACTAACCTTCACAAAGAATAAGCTTCTCGCACTTTTAGAATGAAAAGCTTCATTCCACTCCCCCATGTGCCCCTCTCCCCCTAAAAAAAAGTTTATTTTTAACTACCTCACATCTTTACACAGTTAAGTAGACTAAGATTTAAGCTGTTTCTCTGGCAATAAATTTTACTGATCTATATTTTATCTTTCTATGTGCCACTTGTTAAAATTTTGTTTGAACAAATAATTAAAGTAAATTTGTTTTGTGTTTAAAGAGGCAGATTAGGGATGGGAGTGGGAAAATGGGGACGCTGGTGGATCGAAGGTCACATTGGCATTGTTGGAACACTATATACCTGAAATAACTGTATAATGAACAGATTTTTAAATCATGGTGTTTCTAATAAAAATGAAATTGAGAAAATGAAAAATAAAATGTAGTAGACATTTGAGACCGTCATGCTTTGATCTGTGCAGACACATTTTATACAGATAGACTGATATTAAGAATATTACCCATTGGCTCTTCTTTCCTCTGGAGCCTTGTTTGCTGGCTGATGTAAAATAGTACTGTGGTCAATACTACTTTAATTCATTGAGGCAACTGATTGTCCAGTGCTAGACATGAGAGATTAATATCTCTGCTCAATGACTCGATGGTTATTGGGTAAAAAGACTTTAGTGTTTTTTGTTTCTTTTGTTTTGTTTTTTGTCTGTACCTCTTGGGGCTCAGAGAACTAGAGAACAAAGCTGTGCCTCAAACCCAGGCCACCTGTTGTGAACATGCAACTCAGTCCATTGAGTTCTATTTGCCCCCTGCACAACCACCTTTGAAAACATTCTCGCAATGATATTTACGCATCACATGTTCCACGTCATGTTAGCTTGTTTTCCCATATTCCACCTCTTGGCTCACAGGCGATACGTATCCTTAACTCAAAAGTTCTTTCAGTTCTAGAGTTCTTCTTTATTTAGGACAATATTTCTCTCAGAAATTATTTTATATTAATTGAACTGCTGATAACAGCAGTCTAAGATTGCTTGTTATGTAAGCCCCCTACAACATGTAGATTGTATTTTATCCTTCCCTAAATGTAGCATTTGGTTTCATTCTCACAAGTTCAAAATTTCTAAGGAACTCAGAGGCAACATTGACTAGTGGTAGGAATTTGAAATATAAATAGACCAGAAAATAAAACAGCTAAACATTTGGTAAGATTAAATATGAATAATTTAAAAATAATTTCCCATTGAGGTGTTGCTAAATATTTGCTGAGTGAGACATAATCAGGTAAAATTCTGTTTTAGGTAATAAATTGAGATAGGAGGATTTATTGTTTATTTACAACTGAACCTGGGGAATATATTAGAAATCAATTTTTGCAGTAAAGAAAATCATACCAAATTTCTTTCTGAAAATAGCATAATGAGTCAGAAAGTACACTCTTAATTATCAAGCAAAATCTATAATTAATTATAAATTTGCAAAAATTATGGGCTGTATCTATTATTTGATGGGTATATTAACCAATTAACATTCTCAGATGATCTCCACCCAAGAGTATATGGTGCTATTTGTGCAAGCTACAAACATGCATGCCACCTTACATAGCAACATTTATGTTTTAACTCATATAACAATTAATAGCAGCAGAAAACTTAAAGTTAGTATCCTTTTCCTAGTGCATGCTATTTTCACTGTGACAGTTTGAAGTAAATCAGAACCAAGATGGATTCTCTGTTGGTAATGGTCTTTGGGAGACTGCATTATGAAGGGTCTTTCTGCTAACCCATCTTAGTCACCTAACATGAATAAAAATTAGAGTGTGTGCCAAGCCAGGGGAACTTTGGACAGACATGTTACTTCAGCATAACATGGATATCTTGATATAAACAATGGTATTTTAAAACTTTACTTCTCCCTTTAAGTTTTCAAACTCCCCCTACCTCTTCATCAGTATGATCTGTTACTTATTTCACTACAAAAATAACACAGAGTTTCTGATGATACCTTTGTCCTTCTACTTATTCTATAAATCAATTCAGAAGTGGCTAAAACTCTGCATTATTTTCTGTTAAAATTGGAAAACTCAGTTTATTCCCTGGGATTTACTCTATTATTTATTTATTTAATCACTCATTCATTCATCATTCATTCATTCATTCATTCACTGCTTTTTTGGGTCACACCCCCGCAATGGTCAGGGGTTACTCCTGGCTCTTCACACAGGAATTACTCCTAGTGATACTCGGGGGGACCATATGGGATGCCGGGATCGAACACTGGGTCGGCCACATGCAAGGCAAATGCCCTACCCACTGTGCTATCGCTCCAGCACAGCTGGAATTTACTCTAAACTGATTATTTTATAATAAATTCTTCTCTCTATTTTATGATTAAATTCTTCCTCTCATTTGGATTATTAAAAGACTATATGCATATAATATACACCATATTCTATATGTCTAAATGCCCTCTATACCATTTGACTTTAAAGGTATACTTTCATCTTTAATCACACTTAAAAATTTTATGTAACAGTTTTCTGAGTTTCCTTCAGTGTCTTAACATCAATTCCCTTTTGTAATTCCGTAATAACCTATCTATTAAATCAGCCAAGTTTCCAATTACTACCATCTTGTCAAATCTCTTGATCAATTCTCATTCCTTTTATGGTCAATTTCTCAAGCCAACATAAGAATTACTTTGTAAATCATTTTGTCTTGAGTTTTTCTTTCATTGATTGTGAAATAGTCTGTGTTGAGGGTTTCACTTCTAATTCAGTATGCAATTCTTTTTTTTTAAATTCGAAATATGAAAATTGGCCATTATAATTTTCATTACAAAGCACTATATTAGAAAACGCTTTGTAAAAAGCAGGTTTTCAATACCATTTTGGGGGATTAAATGAATGGAGTTTTGATTTTACTTTATTATAGTCAAATAATTGAGGGCATTCTAATATGTTATTGACAGCTAGAGAGTTTGTCCATACATTTTACCTACTGACAGAAATATATAATATATGCTTGGAATAATAGAGTTGTTAACATATTTATTTACCACAATATAATCAACAATTTGGTTATTTATAGTCTTTCACATATTTTAAACCCTCTGAGGTTCTCATTTTTTATATAACTGTGCTCATTATCTAGTATGAAGCTAAATGAAAAAAATTCTTAGTGAATGAACACGTGCCACTATTTGATTTATGTCAAATTTATAGTTTCCCAAGAACATGTTTTTTTGCTTCATTATTGTTTAGTGATGATATCTATCTGCCTTCAGTGCTTATTTAATAAAGCCATGCAAAGAAACAGACTTTTCTGATATTTAATTTTACTGAAAAAATGCTCATTTTCTAGAAAGAATCTTTTTTGCTCCCCCTTCCCTCATTTAGTTTTTATTGTTGCTGTGATCACCAGGTCAGATTCTTGGTTATGGTGCTTCTGGGGGCTGAGGGACTGGGTGGCGTATTTGATTGTCATGTTTAAAGACATGAATTGTTATCTATACACTAATTGTGGTTACCAAGCATGCTAGAGTTGCCTGCTGGGTTATAGCACTCTTATGGATTGCCGACTTTAGCTGTGGTACATATACACACTTGGTTGCAGTGTGCCAGAGATTGTATTTTTGTTGTGGTCCTAAGAATCACAAAACAAGAGTCATTGGGAGTCACTTAGCATTTGGAACAGTGTCAGAGACTCAACTTGAAACCTCATGTTTATAGGGCAGGTGAGCTATCTCTGAACTATTTCTGGGTCCCCAGACAAGATTTTATTTTTTAATATTGCAAGGTCACATTATTTTAATAATGAATCACTTGAATATGTAATATTTGCCTGTTTTCCTTTAGTCACTATCTCAGGAAAAAAAAGAGTTGAATTGAAAGAGTTAAGCACATTTTTTATTTTATTTTTTTCTTTATTTTTTTTAAAGTTTATTTTATTTTTTTTGATTAAATATTTTATTATAGCACCGTGAGATATACAATTACAACGTTGTTCATGTTTGGAGGTTTCGGTCACATAGTGTTCCAGCACCCGCCCTCCACCAGTGCCCATTTCCCACCACCAATGTCCCAAATTCCCTCCCCCTCCCATAGCCTGCCTAAATGGCAGGTTCTTTATCTCTTTTCTTTCTCCCTCTCTCTCCCTTTCTTCTCCTACACATTGTGGGTTGCACTACATACACTTGGAAGCCATCATGTGCAATTTTTTGCCTGTATTTAGTGCTCAGTTCTATGTTGGTATCAGCCCTTTCGACATTTATTCACACGTTTCCTTCTCTGTCTTACCTAACCTCTGACTCCCTCACGTTTGCGGTAATTTCCACTTTTGGTAAGACCACCTGATATATTTATGTCATGCAAATAAATGCAGTCATTCTATGTCTCTCTCTTTCCTTCTGACTAATTTCACTCAACATGATCCTTTCCATGTCCATCCATTTATAGGCAAATTTCATAACTTCATTTTTCCTAACAGCTGCATAGTATTCCATTGTGTAGATGTACCACAGTTTCTTTATCCAGTCATCAGTTCTCGGGCATACTGGTTGTTTCCAGGTTCTGGCTATTGTGAATAGTGCTGCTATGAAAATAAAAGTGCGGATTGTGTTTCCGCTGTGTGTTTTTGGCTTCCCAGGGTATATTCCCAGGAGTGGTATGGCTGGGTCAAAAGGGAGCTCAATTTCTAGTCTTTGGAGGAATGTCCATATTGTTTTCCAGAAAGGTTGTACAAGAAATTTTGAGAGTCCCCTTTTCCCCACATCCACGCCAGCACTTGTTGCTTTTACCCTTTTGGATATGGGCCAGTCTCTGTGGTGTGAGGTGATATCTCATTGTTGTTTTGATTTGCATCTCTCTGATGATTAGTGATGATGAGCATTTTTTCATATGCCTTTTGGCCATTCGAATTTCTTCCTTGTCAAAGTTTCTGTTCATCTCTTCTCCCCATTTTTTTATGGGGTTGGCTGTTTTCTTCTTATATAGCTGTACCAGTGCCTGATATATCCTGGATATTAACCCCTTATCAGGTGGGTATTGGGTGAATATTCTTTCCCATTCTGTGGACTGCCTTTGTATCTTAGTCACTGTTTCTTTTGAGGTGCAGAAGCTCTTTAGTTTCATGTAGTCCCATATGTTTATCTTTTCTTCTAGTTGCTTTGTTAATGGTGTTTCACCTTTGAAGATGTCTTTAGCTTCAATGTCGTGGAGGGTTTTTCCTATATTTTCTTCAATGTACTTTATGGATTCAGGTCTGATATTGAGATCTTTAATCCATTTTGATCTGATTTTTGTGCAAGGTGTTAGACACAGGTCCAAATTCATTTTTTTTACATGTAGCTGTCCAGTTTTCCCAGCACCACTTGTTGAAGAGGCTTTCCTTACTCCAGTTTGGACTCTTTGCACCTTTATCAAAGATTAACTGATCATGTCTTTGAGGGTGGGTGTCAGGATACTCAACTCTATTCCATAGATCCACAGGTCTGTTTTTATTCCAGTACCACGCTGTTTTTATTACTGCTGCTTTGTAGTACAGTTTGAGGTTGGGAAAGGTGATGCCTCCCATCTTCTTTTTCCCAAGGATTGCTTTAGCTATCCGTGGGGGTTTATTATTCCATACGAATTTCAGGAGTGTTTGGTCAATTTCTTTAAAGAATGTCATGGGTATCCTTATAGGAACCGCATTGAATCTGTACAAAGCTCTAGGGAGTATTACCATCTTGACAATGTTAATTCTCCCCATCCATGAGCAGGGAATGTGTTTCCATTTCCTCGTGTCCTCTTTTATTTCTTGAAGCAGTGTCTTGTAGTTCTCTTTGTATAGGTCCTTTACACACTTGGTTAAGCTGATTCCTAGGTATTTGATTTTCTGTGGTACAATTGTGAATGGAATCGATTTCTTAATATCCCTTTCTTCTCTTTTGTTATTTGTGTATAGGAAAGCCACCGACTTTTGGGTATTGATTTTGTACCCTGCCACTCTACTATACATATCTATTGTTTCTAAGAGTTTTTGGGTCGAGAGTTTAGGGTTCTCTAAGTATAATATCATGTCATCTGCAAATAATGATAGCTTGATTTCTTCCTTGCCTATCTGGATGCCCTTAATGTCCTTTTCTTCTCTGATTGCTATGGCGAGTACTTCCAGTACTATATTGAATAAAAGAGGTGAGAGAGGGCAACCTTGTCGTGTTCCTGATCTTAAGGGGAAGGCTTTCAATTTTTCCCCCATTGAGAATGATACTCGCTGTGGGCTTTTGGTAGATGGCTTTGACTATCTTGAGGAAGCTTCCTTCAATTCCCATTTTCTGGAGGGTTTTAATCATGAATGGGTGCTGGATCTTGTCAAATGCTTTTTCTGCATCTATTGATAGGATCATATGGTTTTTATTTTTTCTCTTATTGATATGATGTATTATGTTGATTGATTTGCGAATGTTGAACCATCCTTGCATTCCCGGGATGAATCCTACTTGGTCATGATGTATGATCTTTTTGATGAGTCTTTGGATTCTGTTTGCTAGTATTTTGTTGAAGATCTTAGCATCTGTGTTCATCAAGGAGATTGGTCTGTAATTTTCCTTCTTTGTGTTGTCTCTCCCTGTTTTGGGTATCAGGGTGATGTGTGCCTCATAGAAGCTGTTTGGGAGTGTTTCTGTTTCTTCTATTTCCTGGAAGAGCTTGAACAGGACAGGCAGTAGGTCCTCCTTAAAGGTTTGGTAGAATTCGCTAGTGAACCCATCTGGACCTGGGCTTTTGTGTTTGGGCAGACTTTTAATTACTGTTTCAATTTCCTCGATGGTGATAGGCTTATTCAGGTATTGGAGGTCTTCTTGTTTCAATCGTGGGAGGTTATAGGACTTCAGGAATTTATCCATTTCTTCTAGGTTCTCATGTTTTGTGGCATACAGGTTCTCAAAGTAATCTTTGATGATCTTTTGGATTTCTGTCTTTTCTGTTGTGATGTCACCATTTTCATTTCTGATTCTGTTTATTTGGGTTCTCTCTTTCCCTGTCCTTACAAGTCTTGCCAGTGGCTTGTCGATCTTGTTTAATTTTTTCAAAGAACCAGCTCTTGGTTTCATTAATCTTTTTGGATTTTTTTTTTTGGTTTCCAGCTCATTGATTTCCCCCCTAAGTTTTATTATTTCCTTCCTTCTGCCTGGGTTGGGCTTCTTTTGTTGGTCTTTTTCTAATATTTTCAGCTGTGAGGTCAGGTTATTTATGTGGGCCCTTTCTTCTTTCCTTATGAATGCTTGCAGAGCTATGAACTTTCCTCTTAACACAGCTTTTGCTGTGTCCCACAAGTTCTGATAGTTGGTATCTTCATTGTCATTTGTTTCTAGGAATCTTTGGATTTCCTGTTTGATTTCTTCTATGACCCATTTGTTGTTCAGCAGTGAGCTGTTCAGTTTCCAGGTGTTTGGTTTGACTCCCTGCTTCTGTGTATGGTTAACTACTATTTTCAGTGCATCATGATCTGAAAAGATAGTTGACACAATTTCTATCTTTTTTATTTTGTTGAGGTATGCTTTGTGGCTCAGTATATGGTCTATCTTGGAGAATGTTCCATGTGCACTGGAAAAAATGTGTATTCAGCTTTTTTGGGATGAAAAGCCCTGTATATATCAACCAGCTCTCTTTCTTCCATTTCTTCCTTCAGGTCCAGTATTTCCCTGGTGAGTTTCAGTCTCATCGATCTATCCATAGTCGATAAGGCAGTGTTGAAGTCTCCGACTATTATTGTGCTACTGTTAATGTCTTCTTTGAGGTCTATTAATAGTCGTTTTAAGTATTTTGCTGGCCCCTCGTTTGGCACGTATATGTTTAGTAGTGTGATTTCTTCCTGGTATACATACCCCTTAATTATTAAGAAATGGCCTTCATTGTCCCTTTTAACCTTTTTCAGCCTGAAGTCTATATTGTCAGATACGAGTATGGCCACACCCGCCTTTTTGGAGGAGTTGTTTGCGTGGAGAATGGTCTTCCAGCCTTTGACTTTGAGTCTGTGTTTGCTCTGATTATTCAGATGTGTTTCTTTGTAGGCAGCAGAATGTTGGATTCAGTTTTTTTAATCCATTTTGCCACCCTATGTCTCTTAATTGGTGCATTTAGACCATTGACGTTGAGAGATATTATTGTCATTGGATTTTGTGCCATCTTTCTGTTTAAACTTGTTGTGGTTTTGGGTTGTCTTATTTTACAATAGACCCTTCAATCCTTCTTTTAAAGTTGGTTTTGAGTCTATGAATTTCCTGAGTTGTTGTTTATCCATGAAGTTGTGTATCTTTCCTTCACATCTGAAAGTAAGTCTAGCTGGGTAAAGAATTCTTGGTGAAGCCTGCAGTTCATTGAGTCTTTTCACAATATCCCACCATTGTTTTTGGGCTTGGAGTGTTTCATCTGAGAAGTCTGCTGTAAATCTCAGGGATGCTCCTTTGTATGTGATTTCCTTCTTTGATCTTGCTGCTTTCAGTATTCTATCTCTGTCTATCGTTTTTGTCATTTTAATAAGGATGTGTCTTGGAGTATTCTTATTGGGGTTTCTTTTTAGCTGGTATCCTATGGGCCTCCTGTATCTGGGAGCATGCTTTCTTCAGTTCAGGGAACTTCTCAGCGATGATGGCTTTGACAGTTTCTTCTTCATCAGGGTTTTCTTCTTGCCCTTCTGGGACCCCAATGATGTGTATGTTGTTCCTTTTGGCTTCATCCCGATTTTCTCTGGTAGTCTGTTCGTTGATTGTGAGTCTTTTCTCCATCTTCTGGTGTTGTCTACAGAATCTCTGAACCTCGTCTTCGAGATCACTAATTCTTTCTTCAGTAGCTGTTACTCTGCTTTGGAGGCCTTCCCCTGTGTTTTTCAGTTCACTTACCTCATTTTTAATATCTGTCATTTCTGCTTGTACTTTGGTCTGAAATTTACTCAATTCTGCTCTCATGTCCTCTTGTATTTTATTGACTTTGTATTCCATTGTTTCTTTGAGTTCCTTGTGAATCTTTAACAGTTCCTTCCAAAATTCCTTTTCAGAGAGGTTATATAGCTCATCGTTATTGCTTGACTCATCTGTATTAGTGACTTCAATCGTAGAGCTTGAAGGAATTCTGCGTTGCTTTACCATAATGACTATCGTAGGTTGAAAATGTGTGTTCTGGGTGACTAGTCAATAGAGTTAGTAGGTGCCTGAATTACTTTGCAGTTAGGGATGTATAGCAAAGAATGTAGGGGCAAATGCTCAGTGGTATCTCAGGTAGATAGATATTACTTTGCGCGGATGCTAGTGGCCACGCGGTTTTGAATTTTGGGGTGTCGGTGGGGTGGTTCCGGAGTCAGGGGGTCGGGGTGGAGGTAGTCCAGTGGAAGATCAAAAAAGCTGGGTGTGGCTTGGTCCCCTTCTCAAAGTTCCAGCCCTTTATGCTGGAAAGGGGTGCCTCGGGGGCTGCCCGCTGCGGGAATGCACCTGGTGGGGAGAGCGGGGAGCTGCTGGGCATCGGGGCGGATGGCGTCAGGAGGGCGGTCCAGAGAGGCTGGGTGTGGCTTGGTCCCCTTCTCAAAGTTCCAGCCCTTTATGCTGGAAAGGGGTGCCTCGGGGGCTGCCCGCCACGGGAACGCACCTGGTGGGGAGAGCCTTAAGCACATTTGTTTCTAATACTACCTTAGATTCATTTGGTGCTAAGTGAGACATGAATCAATTCCCATTGGTCAACTCATTGTAATCATCCATGAGGTATTTCTAAACCATTTTTATTATATTCATGTTTAGACCTACTGCCTTATGTTTAAATCAGTGTTCCCAAATTCAATTGCTTATTTCCATTTTGTTTTTTCTTAAAACAGTTTCATACAATATTTCATATATTATGATGGAAGGAATTGTGACTGTATGAAAGAGAGCACTGACAAATGGTGCTGAAATGACCCCAATAATCCTGAACTCACAACTTTGTGGTTGTAGGTTTTTCTCAGAATATCTGTTCAGGATTTCCCACTATTTTTCTAAGTCAAATGGTCCTTTTATATTTATCCAAGTTACTATACAGAGCTTCAAAAGCAGATCTAAAATTCATGTTTTATATATGAATTTTCTAGAAGTCAACCCCACTTTAATCTCTGGTACAACATCTGGTCCCTCAAATACTGCCACCACCTCTCCAGTTAAAGTATTTTAAAAATTTTAAAAATAATTTAAAATAAAGCAAAAATACTTATGTCTATTCACTATACTGAGAGTAGCCCATTCAAGTGACCAAAATTTGTATTATTTGTATTTTTTCATTTACAAAATATGTACACATACAAATAATAGAGGGCTGGGACTTCTGGTGTCCTCCCAGACTTTCCGAGAGAAAAAGAGAGAAGAGATCTAGTATCTGAACTCAGTTGCTTATGGCTAATGAATTAATAGCTCAAAGTGAGTGGCTTCTGAGAACTTGTGGGATAGGAGACATAAAAATAATTGGAAAAATGGTGTGGCTGAAAAACAACATTGAAGCTTCCAAACGTTATCCCATATTTTACCTTCTGCCCCTTTTCATCTAGCTGTTGATTTTATCTTTCATTATATTTTGTAATAAATCTATGATTCAATGAGCTAACAGGTTGGTTGAGTTCTATGTACTGTTTTAGGTACTCAATCAAATCTGAGTAGGATGGGCCTGGACAATAGTACAGCTGGTAGGGCAATTACCTTGCATGGGCGACCAGGGTTCAACCAATCTCAGGCATCTCATATGGTCCCCTGAATACTACCAGGCGTAATTCCTGAGTGCAGAGCCAAGATTAACCCATGAATATTACTGGGTGTGATCCGAAAGGGAAAAAAATCTGAATAATAAATCCTGGCAAACTAATTGGGGATCAGTTGATTAAAGAAAATATAATGCTAAACTGCAAGTGCAGGGGAACCTGAAGCCTAGGAGGAAATTTCTGGGATGTCCAGCTAGCAGCTAGGATTTTTTGGGTAACATCCAAAATAGAGTGCGGTTTTGGAAAGTTTATCCTTTAACTTGTAGAATGAGACACTAACTCTAGGCCACCAACAGGGAGTCAGAGAAATGCTTATTGGTGTGAGAAGATCTAGATGCATAATCCCCAATGCAGTTGGTAGAAGGATACTAACTTACTAACCAATATGCATAGTCTCCTTATTGGATTATGTAATTTAAAAAATAAGTGAATAAAATATAAATTAACCATATATGTTTATTGCGTATGTGACTACCTCTTTCAGCCTAGCTTTGAGGATGGACGAACACAGGAATTGAACAAAAGGAATTTTTATAATTGACTTAGAAGTATCACATGTTCATCTTTAGGGAAGCCTGTGTTATGGTGCAAACAAATCAGTATTCTGTTAGCAATTTGTTCATATAAGCAAGTACTCATGCCTACCATAACTACTTTCAACCTTGTCTCACCATTTCCAGAGATAATTTCTTATTTGAGGAAGTCACTCACAAGATTTACAATAGAATCTCTATGAAGTCACATTATCTATTCTCTGATTTCAGGCTCTCCTGTCACCAATGAAGCCTCCATATTTATACAAACCCTACATCATGTGTATGTGCATGTATGTGTGTTCTTGTGTACATGTGCTTGCTTACCTCAACACTTTTGGTGTTATTTCTCTCCACATGCATCTCTTGCTTCTGGCTCACTTTTATCTTTCTTTAGTGTCTCATTTAGAGAAGATGATCAGCAAGTATTTCTGAAATAAAAGTATGTTTAACTGATGTCAAAATAAAATCACTCCGACTCCATATTTGTCACAGCACTAGCCTATTCACAAGCACCTGAGCTTCCCTTTTTTATCTTCTAGGAGATACAAATGGTTTGATTGCTTTTCAAGGCTTCTAGGACATAGACCTATGCACTATTAAATTTTATTACCCTTCAGCTAGTTACCTGAGGTTTAACCACTTGTTAAGTTTTTATCTACTAAGAAAGTTTCTCCTTTTAATAATTTAACCCTATAAATATAATGCATACATTACAAAATAATACGAAAGAGAAACTACTATTTTGTTGTAGGCCAGCAGGCAGTGAGGTGCTGGAAATTTGGATTGGAAAAGTCAGTGTAACTCTAACCAAACCAGCTCAAAGGGCCGGATGCCTTTGTTATGCAGAAACCCATTGAGGGGCCTTGCAGTCCTTTTGAATGCAACAACTAAAGTATTGCTGAACCCCTTGAAGGTAGAGTCACAAAAACAAAGATATGATAGAAACACACACACACACAAACACACATACACAAAAAGACCACAAAAAAAGTTCAAAGCTCTTCATGAAAATTACCTATTAACTCTTACTGATGCAAAGAATTTCTGGTCAAGGTAAGAATACCCATATAAAGGAATATCCATATATAATCTTACTCTCAATGTCATGCAGAGATCTCACCCTTTGGAGAAGACCAAATTTATTCTGCATGTGTTATCCATACTTTTCATTCCCTCTTAGTTCCTGAATAAAGAAATGTCACAGAGGCTGGCTGAGAGGCATCAGGGAAACTGGGGTCATTGGTGGAGGGTAGTGGACACTGCTGGAGGAATGGTTATTAAATTATTGTATGCCTGGACTCATAAATATCTCATAAATATTATATGTATCTTGTAACTTTGTAATATATGGTGATTCAATTGAAAATAGTATTACTACATAATTTACTTAACTACTACATAAGTTACATTATCTTACTACATAACTCCTTCCTGAAATTCATTTCTGCAACCATAGATTATAAACCTAAGAACCTGGACAGAAGTAATGGTTGACTTTCCTGCAGGGAACAATTCCTCACTCTAATCTGAAATTACAGGTCTCTAAGAAATTGGTGAAAACAAGTTCTTATGCCACAATGACCATGTGAACCTTGGCTTCAGTTTGACAGCTATCTAGTGAGATTATTATTAGCATGCATGATAGAGACTGTTCGTGAAAGATTTTACCAATCCTTGGGCCAAAGTGATAGGCCAGCAGATAGGGCATTTGCCTTGCATACAGCCAACCCGGGTTTGATCCTTGGCATCCCATATGGTTCCCCACATAGTGCCAGGAGTGATTCCTGAGTGCAGAGCCAGGAGTATCGCTGGGTGTGACCAAAAAAGGAAAGGAAATTATATATATACATATAAATTATATATATATATAAAAGATATATAAAGATTTTATCAATCCTAACACTCCCAGTCATTACTCTGTATGACTGAGATATGTTAAACAAGAGGGCAGTAGCATTTTTTCTCTCTAGGCTACTATCTCCCGAGTTCCCCACTTCAGCTAAGTCACTGGCAACATATATGCTAAGATATCCTGGAGTTTCATGTTCTGCAACATTTCATGAGCTACCCTTGAGACTCCTGATTTTTTAGGGAAGATTGTCTTGGACTCAGGGCTTACACCTAACTCTGTGCTCACGGGTGACTCTGGGGACCTGTGCAGTGCCAGGAACTAAACAAGGATCAGTCACATGCAAGGCAAGTTTCTTAACTCCTCTCTGTCTGTCTGTCTGTCTGTCTGTCTGTCTGTCTGTCTGTCTGTCTGTCTGTCTGTCTGTCTGTCTCTCTCCCTCTCTTTCTGGCCAGGAGACTTTTTTCCCTTAATTTTTATTATATCACCATGAGATATACAATTACAAGGATGTTCATAATTGGGTCTCTGTCATACAGTGTTCCAGAATATATCCCTCCACCAGTGCCCCATTCTCACCACCAATGTCCAGACAGTCCCTCCCACCCAACCCCAACCTGTCCCTATAGCAGGCACCTTTTCTTTCTCTTTCTCTCTCTATCTCTGTCTCTGTCTCTGTCTCTGTATTTCTCTCTGTCTTCTCTTACACTTTGTGGCTTTCCCTACAGATATTAATGGTTTATGATGTCTCTATGTGTATACTCAATAGTGAGTTCTTGTCTGACATTATAATCCCCCATTCTCCATCAACTTCCCCAATTTGTTGCAACTAGAATGAACATTACAGTGTATAAATGTGAAAGAGCCTGGGAAGGACTTGTCGTAACTTCCATTATTGTCTAAGTCTGTCACATGGCCACAGAGTGGCTGCACGCCAGCACAGCTATGGGTCAGGAATGTCTCTCGTCCAGTGTTACTGGCTGTGGAGTCTGGGAGCTTGCAGACATGCCTGCTTTCATTGAGGTGGAGGAATGGGAGGAGGAGCCCAGTTCCCCATTCCAAGTCCAGCCAGCATGGCCCTCCCGCGTGTGTTTGAACCCTAGTAGCTATGTTGGATTTGGCCAGGAGCTGGCTGAGCCATTTGCCACCCTCTGAAAATTCATGGGCCACTCCATGTGGGCCCAGGATACCTCTTTTGAGTATCCAATTCCCTCATAATTTCTTTTAACCTTTGTTTCTGGGAAAATGAAGCTAAGTTTCAGTACAATAAAGAATGGTCAAGTCCTCAGAGCATATATTAAGAGTCAAAAGTGGTAAGTGTGATAGCCGATGAAAACATAGAGTCCAGAATGCTAGTCACCTGCAATGCAAACCAGATCTGCAGTCAACAAGTCATTGGAACTATACCATTGAGAGTGAGGGCTTGTGCCCTATTAGGAAGTTTAAGTGCTTTTCATAAACTGGATAAATTAATAGAGAAACAACAGAATATTGTGCAATACGAAAGCTTGGAGGCACAGAATGCAGAATAGAGATAATTATAATATGGCCTATTAATAGGCCATATCGGATATGGTCTATTAATAGGCCATATCATGGTATATGGCCTATTAAGGCCATATATAATAATATGGCCTTAATAGGCCTGGATCAGCCTCAAGGCAAAGTCTGCTCATCATGAATCCTAGAAAGTGAAGAGAAAATGAAGACAAAGAAGAAAAGGAGCTTTGGGATAGACTGACAATATTTTCATCTGTATCTCTAGAATGAAGAAAGATGTGTGTATAGAAAAAACCAAAGGTGATGAAAAATGTGTGAATTTTTATTAAATTACTTTAGAGTTTTCATTTCTGGGGAGGTAGTGACCAAGTCTGTATGTATTCAGGGCTTACTCCTGGCTTTGTGCTCAGGGACCACTCTTGATTGTGCTCAGAAAACCACAGTCGGACAGAGGATCAATCTGGTTGACCTTTTATAAGGAATCTGCTTTAACCCTTGTATCTCTCTACCCAAATATGCTACTTGAGAAATAATTTCCCCAAGCTAGTCTTGTTTATAACTCTTTTACCCTACATTTTTACTAATTTATTTCACAAATACTTAAGGTTAAGATAAAAAGTGTTTTCTTACCAAGGAAATTAAAAAACTGGGTTCATTATTCAGGAACCAGAGCCTCAGAGAAATTTTTGATCATTTTGCTAGTCCTTGACTCACTCTCTAAGGACACTGTTTACAGAGTGTCTATTGTCACCCCAAGAAACTGCCTTTCTTGGGAAATCTATAGAGATCATCTTTATTTAACTACATCTTTTACAATCATTTTGTGAAATCCCTTAAATATGCTAAGCATAAAAATAGTACTATGCCAAATATGGAAATGCAATAAGTATATTCTTCTGATGTTGGCACATAGAGATGGGTGAATACCAATTCCAACAATTTTACTATTTAAAATCAAAAGAAAATTTAATGAGCATTTATGGTTGAATTCCCTTTTACTTAATAGTTATCTTGAAAAGCCACCTTCCAAGTGAGCACTATTTGTGAGTTATTATAATGCTTTCTGTTAATTCAGTGTTCCTAAAAAATTTATTTGGGTAATTCTCTACAAAAGGACATCTGCTTTCCCTGTATTCTGTTGGAGCTAAATTCTGATGACCTTCAGGGCTAGTAAGTTTCTGATAAATGGAGGCTGGGATGGCAGTGGACTTTAATTACATGTCTAGAAGAGGTCTGCTGGTTTACATTAGCAAATATATTAGTATTTTACGGAAATGCAAAAATATCCAAATGATTTAATTGACAGGACTAACAAAAACAAATCGTTCCTTTGAAAACCACCCTTGTGTTTATAGTCATTTAACTCTTTTGCTCTGAACAAAGTACTATAAAGCATACTGCAGAAGACCCAGGAATATGGTATAATAGTAAATGGTAATAAAACTCTGACTTAAGCTAGGAGAATTACATCTTTTTAGTAAAGGGTTTTTGACCTATTTAACAGTGATTGCTTTCCTTACTGAGTCCAACTTTTAGTGTGTCCTGCTATGTATCAGATACACTGTAAAATGTGTGAGACAGAGAAGTGAGACTGTTACTTTCCTTACCCTGTCAAACTTTTATTATGTCCGGCTTTATACCAGGTGCATTTCTAAGTATGTGAGACAGGAACATGAATGAGACAGTCTGATCTCAAAGACCATTGCTCATAATAGTGTTTGATGCATACAGTGCAATATATGATAACACTGGTTTATGGATAAAGAGGAATTTTGAGAAATTTCATCAGAAGTGACTCTTGTGTCTTCAAGGGTCAGTAGTGGTTCTATTGATCAAGCAGATGGGATTATATTAATTCAAAAGAGTTACAGATTCTATGGATTATAGTAGAGATCAGGAAACTTTATTTTAAAAGATCCTTATAGTAAAATTTTGTGGATCTATGGTGTGCTTAATGCTGCTGTACAATGATACAGCTCAATTCTGTAGTAGCTATGACGGCAACTAGACATACTTCAAATAAGTGGTTTTGTTTACTAAGATTTCATGTAAATAAAAGAAGTGGATATGTTCACATTGGTAGTTGCGGACTACTGAAATACATTGGAACATTTTCTTTGGCAATCCCTGCTCTGCAGGGTTAATCTTGTTTGTGGGAAAATTCACCAGCCTTCCAAGTCCATAGTAATTAGTATGTAGCCATGGGAGGCGTATTTTTTATCTCCACTGAAATTTCTGCCACCTCTTATATCTTAAAAATTCTCTCAAAGGGTCATCATATATTCTTGTCAAAAAGCATCTACCTACCTCATTTATTATATAAGATGCTATAGTTTAGTTAACTGTTGACAACTTTAGTTTGGTTTTGTTTGCTTTTGGGCCATACCATGCTAAAGGGAACCATATGTGATGCCAGGGATTAAATCTGTGTCTGTTGTGTGCTATTGCTCTGAACCTTGACAATATTCAATATTCTTTACCAACATTCAACAAATATTCACTACTCTTTGACAATAATCAATGACAATATTCAATACTTTGAATCCATATCTTTCTAAATCAAAATTTGTGTTCATTCTTAAGTAAATAGTTCATTTCTTATCCTTGGGACATATTTTTCCCCTCAAATCAGTTGAATGGTCATGCTACTACAATTACATTTACACATTATGCATTATAATTCTTATAACAAAAACATTTTATTAGTAAGCACACACATTCTTAAGTTAAAGTGGCCTTTGCATTCTTCTATAAGTCATCTTTCTCTATTGTTCTCCTAACTGCAAGCTTAAAATATTTGTTCATTAGGGTATTTGACAGATGCTTCAGTAAAATACAATAAATATGAAATGGGAACATAAAAACAAAACAGAAAGTAAATTTTAGTTTTAACTTTTTAATGAAAAGTCAATGTAGAAAAATTAATAAAATGAATATGAAACAAGAAAAGGACAACGGTGAAATACAGAGCATTAGAAAACCCAGACATTAGAAAAAACAATGCAATGTCAAGGAAGGAAGCCCAAGAACAACAGAGATTGTAAGCAAATCCTACATATCCAACTTAAGGAAAACACTTTAGATGAGCAAACACCAGATCCAAATGTCTCAGACAAGTCAAATCAGTGTGGACAGACATTAATCTTTGTCCAGTGTGACTTTTGTATTTTTCTTTCTTTTTGTCTTATGTATAAAATAAGCATCTCTATATTTCAGGTTAATTGATGTATCTACACCTATATATGTAAAAGAATTACTCTAAGCTCTGTTAGAAGTTTCTAGGAACAGGTGATACCACTGCCTTTGGTTACCCCTTTAGGATGGTGATTATTAGCCAAAGAGACCCTAACATTATGAACCCAAATTCATTCCTATGACTGTTTTTTACATCACGTTTTATATAACACTTCCCTTGTCAATGTGGTGTTTCTAATTTAAAATGTCATTTCCTCCATATTATTGGCATCAAATATAATTAAATCATCACAAAACTTACATTTAGTTTAAATTATCTAGAGGTCTCATTTTTTCTTTACTAGCATTATAAAGAATGCAAACAAAAAGATGTAGTTCTGACTATGCTGAAGTTCATATTCTGTTTATCAGAGACAGGAAGAAATGATCACACAATATGCTATGAAAATTCAATTTATAGTAAATACTTAAAATACTGGCATGTTAGCATGCATCTATTAGTAAGATTGAGTCTAAGGAAAATGAAAAAAGGAAATGTGCCATATAATATGTGAGTAATATTTATAGAAATATGCCTACTATAAGAATCATCTTTGAGTCATAATCAAGGAACTACAGAAAAGGAAGAGTATTATGGCAATGACACATGGAATCTGAAAAGGGGAAGTGATATGATCTTAGACTGCTTAAGGTAGGGAGGTCATAAAGCATAATATATCATTTCCATATTAAAAATCATCAGTCTCTTTCCAGTATACAGAAAACTGATTGAGGAACAACAATAGAAACAGAAAGAGGTCCTTGATGGGCAGGCAGAGGCTATAGCACAATGGGTAGGGCATTTGACCACAGCCAACCTGGGTTCAATCCCAGGCATCCCATATGGTTCCCAAAGTGCCACCAGAAGTAATTCCTGAGTGCAGAACAAGGACTATCCCATGAGCATTGCCAAGTATGACCAAAAAAAGCAAAAAAGGCAAAAGAAAGAAGAAAGACAGAAAGAAAGACAGACAGACAGAAAGAAAGACAGGAAGAAAGACAAGAAGAAAGAAAGAGAGAGAGGGAAGGAAGGAAGGAAGGAAAGAAAGACAGCCAGACAGAGAGACAGAAAGAAAGAAAGAAAGAAAGAAAGAAAGAAAGAAAGAAAGAAAGAAAGAAAGAAAGAAAGAAAGAAAGAAAGAAAGAAAGAAAGAAAGAAAGAAAGAAAGAAAGAAAGAAAGAAAGAAAAAGAAAGAAAGAAATGTATATATTGAAATAAATCAGGTGGAATACACCGCTAACTGCTGCTTGTAGTAGAGACAGATAGATATAAATGGATAAATAGAAAGGGAAAATTTTAAATATTATGTTTTTGGATTGGTAATGCAATATCTGCTTTAAGAGATTATTCTAATACAAAATGAGTCCTCCCTAAAGGTTAACACAGCTTAAATTATTATAATTGATACAGGGTTCTGAAGTATCTTGAATTTCTGAAGGCAAAATAGTTCTTAGAATTTGCTTCCAAGTAAATAATCATATTTTGATACCAGGAGAAATAAACCAATGGTTTGTTCCATAGTACCCTTCAAACCAATTCTGAATGACATCCCTTGCAGTGTCACCCTTGTCCCTAAGTCATCCTTGTGCTCTCAGTATTGCAACTGTTAGCATGCAACTAACATGTATGCAACTGTTAGTGAGGTGGAACAGAGTCTGGCTCTTGTACCAGGCTCACATGAAGATCAAATGTAGCAGCATTTTTTTCTGGGGTCAGCTGCTCCTGTTGCTAGGAGCCCAGAGACTTGTTTTCAATATCAAAATTTATTTGTAGTTTCTCTTTTTATTCTTTTGACGTGGTGTATTGAAGTCTCATAAACAAGAGTTAGATTTTATTCAGACAAAAGTGTTTTTGAAAAAATACCATTGTGCTTTATATTTCAGCTATGCCATCACTAACCTAACTAATAAACACGTTTCAAACAATGGTCTATTGACAGCATAGCTCTGAAAATTAATATGCCTCAACCTGGATTTGAATTAACCAACTGTGAAATTTGCAATTTTTAAGTAATGACTAATGTCTAGGAGGAGAATGATACTTTAGGTAGCTAAATAATTCTATGATTCCTTTTAGTTTTTAATGAGTACGTAGATGAGCTCATATATATATTTAAATGTATAAATGTATTAGAAAATATATAAGCAATCATGAGATAAGACTGTCATATAGGCCATAAAGAGCAATTGTCAGTTCATTCATGACTGCTGGAGATCACCCATAAAGAGTCATATCTCAATAAGGGAAGAAGCAAATACAAATGCCCTGGGATGTTCTTATTTTAAGTTACGGTAGAAGAAGCAAACAGAAAAGGAGATTAAATTAGAGAGGTCAGTGAGATAGAAGTGATGGGAGGGTAAGTGAGGAGAAAAAAAAGGATGGTAAAAGAGGAGAGACCCACTGATGCAGATCAATGTAGAGAACTGGATTCATCATTTGGTTTAATAACATCAAAGCCATGATGACCTTGGCAATGTAGCTTTGGTGGAATGTTGCAGGCCAAAACCTATTTAATAAGTTGGAAAGTACAAGGATAACATCTCAAGATACTAACACAGGGGCCAGAGCGATAGCCCAGTGGGTAGGGCGTTTGCCTTCACGCCGCTGGCCTGTGCCAGCCTGGGTTCAATCCCGGCATCCCATATGGTACCCCGAGTACCGCCAGGAGTAATTCCTGAGTGCAGAGCCAGGAGAAACCCCTGAGCATTGTCGGGTGTGACCCAAAAAAGCAAATAAATAAAAATAAATAAATAAATAAATAATAAAAAAGATACTAACACAGGCTAGTGTCTTCTGAAATGTTGCTGATAATGGAAAGGAGGAGGAGCGGCAGTTGGAGAAGCAGGGAAAAGAGAAGTAGAGAATTTTTTTAAGTTTTTCAAATTTATTTTGCTTTAGAAAACCCCACAACTGTTAATACAACTCTGAATTAAAATGCACTAGAAAACAATGCTGTCCAATTAAAATTAAAAAATTTAGAAAATCCATTTAGGTGAAAATTGTTATATCTAATCACAGGGTTATTAAGATCTGGTCTAAGAGTTTATTAAGTTGTTTATTGCTTTAGGAGGTGTCTTCAGAGTCTTTAGGCTCTACAGTCGGGATCAATGAGTCGACTTGATGGTGACTGTGGCAGGTGGATGGGACTTCCGGGAGTTCGGAGTGCTTGGAAGAGATAGTCACCCCATCCTGAATCTGAAAAAAATAAAAGAGATCTTAGCCTGGGCACCATTTCTCACTTGTCACTTGTCTTCCTATTGTTCATCTGTTTGCTCGAGCAGGTGCCAGTAACATCTCCATTCGTTGGGAATAAGGTCAATTATTGTTACTGCTTTTGGGATATCAAATATACCACGGGTAACTTGCCAGACTCTGCTGTGGCTCTGGGTTCATCCCAGGGAGCCCAGTTTTTTCTATATCAGACCATCAACCATCCAGGGCCCTCGGGCGGAGCCCTGGGTGTAGACAAGCCTGCATTCTGCCTGCCACCTGCCAACACAGTCGGTCACTGCAGCCTCGAGGGGCAGGTGGGCACCATTTAAATGTAATTATTCACAGATTCACATCTCTACAGAGAATATCTGAAGTGGTGGAGCTGAGCCTTTGCTATGACTGCAGGGATAGGGTAAGGGTGTGTCGGCTGGGATTTCACCTTGGCTGGTGCTCCTTGGTTTTTCAGTAGTGCAACTGGTGATTCTAGAGTTTTCAAGATTTTTCTTTTTTTAAGAAAGGGCAAGTACAAGTAACTATGTGCGATGGTAATGATCCATTACAGGGAGAAAATGTAGCAGGGTTGAGGGGATCAGTTAGTGGGGCACTGTTCTTAAGAGAAAAGTTTATCAAGGTATAAGAAGAGATGACAATGTTGAGTTGAATGAGGAATGTGACTTGGGTCCCAGGGAAGAGTTAGGCAATTTTGGTTTCCACATGAAATAGAATACATGATTATTATCAGCAGAAATGACTGCTTGCATAGAGAAGAGAAACTATGTCATAGTTGTCTAGAAGAGGTAAATCAACTGTACCAGGGAAATGTGCTCTGAGTGGGGCAACACTAAGGACCCACTGAAGGTTAAAAATCATGAATTTTAAATGAGACCAGTCAACACAGATCTGGTTTCCTACCATGTTTAACTGTGTGGGTGGCCAAACAAAGTAGCACTGAGCCAGTACTAACATAGCAAAGTGAGTGAAATGGAGAAAGAAAGGGGAGAGTTGAGACTGTGAACAGGGGAAATATAATGATTGTTGGTGAAATTGAAGCTGAATTCTACTCATATTGTGTCAAAGCATTCAGAGCACAACTTATCATTATAGTAACAAATCTGGAAATACATGGTTCTACTAAGAATCACTTTGCAGGACCATCTTATTTCCTCAAAAATAGCAAATTAATGTAATCAACATGCACTGAATACCTGGTCTGTGGTTGATTAAAGATTATGGGTGGAGAGTTTCTCAGAATCATTTTTGATACAAAGGCTGATTTTTTTTGACACTGGGTACAAAGACAAGATCTTACTTTGGGAATTATTTAGGACTCATTAGAGAGGTATTTTCATGACTTTTAAAATCCACTTAGCATTCATACTGAGTTGAGACCTTTTTTGGAAAATATAAACAACATTCTATCTGCTTTTATGGAGCTTTATAGGTTAGATTGTGCTTTTTTTCAAGTACCTAATAAAGACAAGAAGAAATTGTTCTAAATCACTGCTATAATGATGTGAGAATTGGGATTTTGTTACTTAGAAGTTTAAGAAGTACTTTGCAAATAAATTCGTTTCTAGCCAGTAAGTTCATTTCCTCAATTATCTTGCTTCAATAAAGGTTACTTCGTCTTGGAACATATGCCTTCCTTGAATCCCTATAAAGCTAATGACTTACCCATTCATCATCCGTAATTCCTTATCAGGAGCATATTGTATTCTCTTCTAATAAATCTTTATTCCAATCAAAGAGTCAATTAAAAAGAGATTAATCTTCTTTCCAGGTAGAAAAATTTCTCATTCTTCAAGTTGAATTGCAATTTCCACTTTAGTCTTACTTCCAATAGTATATGTAAAGAAAAATGCATAACATATAATACCATTACCAAAAAGAAAAAAATCTGTAGTAACATTTGCATTTACTTTAGTAATACTGCCCTAAATAACTTATATTTTTTATTTTTTTCTCTATATAATTTGAGTCTCAGTGGGGGTTTTTCAAAAGATTTATATTCATTGAATAAAGAGTGCCTGAGAGTTCTTACAAAATGCATAAATGCCTTTTTCTCTTCTGATTTGGTTCTTTACTTTCTATTGTTATTCCTAAACTGTTTTGCTTGCAATTTTTCCTAAACTGGATTATGACAGTTCTAAGACTAGTATTATTTTGAAGTATATTTTCTTTGTATAGGTAGAAATACAACTTGAAAGCAATGTTAAGGTATATATCCACCTACAAATTTTGAAACCAAAAATTGAAATTATATTTGAATAGTCTCTGACTGATAAGATTATTCTTTAGTTATTACACCAGTATATATAATGGAAATTGATGCACAATATAAGTTGTAGAGCTAATTTTTTTTACTTTAAAGTGCTTTTTCTTTGCTGTTTTTCCAAACTGGTTCCATTAAATTGTTTTCATTTGGGCCAGAACAGAACGCTTAAGGAGCTTTTGAGATTTTGAGTACAATTCCCTAATTTTCATATGACCTAGGGAATCTGTAACTTGCACAGCCCTATAAATGTAGTTCAGGGATAGACAGGTCCTCATCTAGCTCTTGATTTTGAATTCAATGTTTTTTGTCTAGTACCCCAAACTAGAATGATAAATTCCCACACTACTTGTCTCTGTGCACTTTAGAACTCAAATGGCTCTGCTGCCCTTTACGGTTGATCCGATAACTGGACTTTTGATACTTCAAGTACAATGAATAAGAGCTTAATTTTGGGAAAAACTATAATGGACATCATCCAGATGTCCCCTGATAATCGGAAATGTCTGGTAAACCAATTGGCCAGATTGGTAGTGGTAAAGGTGGCAGTTATGAAACTATTTGGAAGAGGGATTAAGAAGATTTCCAGGAGTAATTTAGCCTTAAGTAAGGAAAGGTCAGAAGTTCAAATGCTCTAAAGTCTGTGGGTCAGAAATAAACTGGGATTCTTAGAACTATAGAGTCACAAGTCTTGGAGTCCATCTGCTTATAGCAGTTTGAAATACAAGATTTTTTTCTGTGCAATCTTTACCCCACTTGGGGAGATAGGGAACCATACATATTATCCATAGAACAAAGTAGGGTATGATGTCACACCTGTGTAGGCAAAAGCTTTTTAGCATTTTGAGGAATGGCAATTCCTAAGTCACAGACTCTTGCAATCCACGTTGGTAGCCGCTTTCAAATAGGAGAACTCAGCTAGAAGACAAAAACACACATATCAGTAATTATGAAGACTTTAAGGAAAAAATGAGTTATAGTCATGGGGTGCTCAGTAAAATCATGGAAGAGACTCAGATTTGGTGAGTTGTGGGGAGTCTGAATCAGGAAAATTTTCTAACGTGACATTCTAGGTTGCTATTACCTGAAGGAATATAAACAGTCCATCTATACTTACTGGGAGTAACTAACATCAGTTAATAATAGTTGGTGGATCCCAAAGCCGGGGAAGTTCAGAGAGAGAAGCAGGACATTTAGGGAGAAAGGAAGCTGAAGCCACCTGGCCCTGCTGCATTCCAAACCCTAACCCCCACCTCTTACACCCCAAATTTCAAAACCAAATTTCAAAAAGAACCTACTCAAGAAATAATCTACAGAGAGGATCCCAGTAACATAGCATTCAGCATTCCTTACACACCACAAAATCTCCACAAACAGCCTACTATTCGTAACTGTACATCATATTCACACAAGAACACACAATTTGCAAACGTCAAAGTAGAAATGGTAAAGCAATGCAGAACTCCACCAACCTCCATGAGTGAAGTCACTAACCAAGTTGAGCCAAGCAATTACAATGAGCTATATAACCTTCCTAACAAGGATTTCTGAAAGGAACTGTTAAGAATGCATAAGGAGCTCAAGGAAGCAATGGAGCACAGAGTCAATAAAATATAAGAACATGAGAGCAGAAATGAATAAAATACAAATGAAAAATACAAACAGAAATGACAAATATTAAAAATAACATAGGTGAAATGAAACATTCACTAGATGGCCTCCACAGAAGAGTAACAGCTGCTGAAGAAACAATTAGTAATCTCAAAGACGAGATGCAGAGACTCTCTAGACAACATCAGAAGATGGAAAAAAAAGACTCAATTAATAAACAGACCACAAGGGATAATTAAAATGAAATTAAAAGGAACAACATAAGGATCATTGGTGTTCTAGAGGGGCAGGAAGAAAATTTTGATGAAGAGGCAACTGTTAAAGCCATCATTGCTAAGAAGTTCCTGGAATTAAAAAGTGTTTGTTCCCATATTCAGGGGGCCCATAGGATACAGGGTAAAAGAAATCCGAGAGATAGCCCAGCGGGTAGGGCATTTGCCTTGCACGCGGCCGGCCTGTGCTGGCCTGGGTTCGATCCTCGGAATCCCATATGGTCCCCTGAGCACCGCCAGGAATGAATCCTGAGTGCAGAGCCAGGAGTAACCCCTGAGCATTGTCAGGTGTGGTCCAAAAAGCAAAAAAAAAAAAAAAAAAAAAAAGAATACTCCAAGACACAACCTAGTGCGAATGACAAAAATCATAGATAGAGATAGGATACTGAAAGCAGCAAGATCAAAGAAGGAAATCACATACAAAAGAGCATCCCTAAGATTCACAGTAGACTTTTCAGATGAAACGTTCTGAGTCCGAAGACAACGTTGGGATATCGTGAAAAGACTCAATGAAACGAAAGATTCACCAAGAACTCTCTACCAGGCTAGACTCACATTTAGATTTGAAGGAAAGAGACATAACTTCATGGATAAGCAACAGCTCAGGAACTTCATAGACTCAAAACCAACTTTAAAAGACGGAATGAAGGAACTACTATAAGAAAAGACAAACCCCAAAAGCACAACAACCTTATTCAGGAAGTCACTGTCACTGTCTTCCCATTGTTCCTGGATTTGTTAGAGCAGGCGCCAGTAACATCCTCATTCCTTGGGAATGAGGTCCATCATTGTTACTGATTTTAGCATATCAAATACACCCTGGGTAGCTTGCCAGGTTCTTCCATGGCTCTGTGTTCATCCCAGTCTTTTTCTGTCAGGAAGGTGAAAAAGCAGGGCCAGGTGACGGCAGCTTCCTTTCTCCCTAGATGTCCTGCTTCTCTCTCTGAACTTCCCTCGGCTTCTGGATGAAACTGTCCCATGGAGCTATCCCAAACTCATCTGAGGTGTTTGTGTGTGTGTGTGGGGGGGGGGGGCAGTGTTGGAATGTGGCAGGGCTGGGTGCCTGCAGCTACCTTTCTCCCTTGATGTCCTGCTTCTTTCTCTGAACTTCCCAGGGCTTCTGGATCCACCAACTATTATTAATTAATGTTTGTTACTCCCAGTAACTAACATCGGAAGATTTTGCTCCATCTTCCTGAATGGGGACGATGTTAGTTACTCCCAGTAACTAACATCTTCCTCATTCAGGAAGATGGCACAAACTCTTAACAAAATCTCTCTCAACAACAGTGGCCTAAATGCACGAATTAAGAGACACAGAATGGCAAAATGGATTAAAAAACATAATCCAACATTCTGCTCCTAAAAGAAACACATCTGAACAATCAGAGCAAACAGAACAAACACAGACTCAAAGTCAAAGGCTGGAAAACAAATATCCAAGTATATAACTCCTCCAAAAAGGCCAGTGTGGCCATACTAGTATCTGACAACATAGACTTCAGTCAGAAAAGGTCATCAGGGACAGTGAAGGCCATTTCTTAATAATTAAGAGGGATATATATATATATATATATATATATATATATATCAAGAGAAATCACACTCTAAATATATATGCACCCACTGAGGGGCCAACAAAATACTTACAACTGCTAATAGACTTCAAAGAAGACACTGACAGTAACACCATTGTAGTTGGAGATGTGAACACTGCTCTATCAACTCTTGATAGATTGACAAGACTAAAACTCACCAAGGAAATACTGTCCCTAAAGGAAGAAATGGAAGAAAAGAGAGCTGGTTGATAAATAAAGGACTTTTCATCCCCAAAAAGCTGAATATTCATTTTTCCTCCAGTGCACATGGAACATTATCCAAGATAGACCACATATTGAGTCACAAAGCATATCTCAATAAAATAAAAATGATATAAATTTTGTCAATTATCTTTTCAGATCATGATGCACTGAAAATAGAAGTTAACCACACACAAAAGCAAAGAGTAAAAAAAAAACACCTGAAAACTGAACAGCTCACTGCGGAACAACCAGCGGGTCATAGAAAATAATCAAAGGAGAAATCTAAAGATTGCTGGAAACAAATGAAAATGAAGACATGAACCTTAAAAACTTGTGGGATACAACAAAAGCAGTGTTAAGAGGAAAGTTCATAGCTTTGCAAGGATTCATCAGGAAATAGCCTGACTTCACAGCTCAAAATAGTAAAAAAAGACCAACAAAAAGGAGTCCAACCAAAGCAGAAGGAAGACAATAGAGAGGAAATCAATAAGCAGGAAACCAAAAAAACAATCTAACAGATTAATGAAACCAAGAGCTGGTTCTTTGAAAGAGTAAACAAGAGTGACAAACCACTTGCAAGACTTGTAAGGAAAAGAAAGAGAGAACCCAAATAAACAATCAGAAATGGAAATAGGGGGCATCAAAACAGAAACCACAAAATCCAAAAGACCATAAGAGACTACTTTGAGAGTCTGTATGCCATGAAACAAGAGAAATTGGAAGAAATGGATAAATTCCTGAAGTCCTATAACCTGCCACTGTTGAAACAAGAAGACCTGCAAAACCTGAATAAGCCTTTCACCATTGAGGACATTGAAAGAGTAATTAAAAGTCTGCCCAAACACAAAAGCCCAGGTTCAGATGGATTCATTACTGAATTCTTCCTTACATTTAAGGAGGACATACTGCCTGTACTTTTCAAGCTCTTTCAGGAAATAGAAGAAACAGAAACACTCCAAATAGCTTTTATGAGGCACATATCACCCTGATACCCAAAACTGGCAGACACAACACAAAAAAAAAAGAAAACTACAGACCAATCTCCCTGATGAACACAGACACTAAGATCTTTAGCAAAATATTAGCATACAGAATCCAAAGACTCATCAAAAAGATTATGAATCATGACCAAGTAGGATTCATCCCAGGAATGCAACGATGGTTCAACATCCACAAATCAATCAACATAATCAATCATATCAATAAGAGAAAAAAAACATATGATTATGTCAATAGATGCAGAGAAAGCATTTGACAAGATCCAGCACTGTTCATAATAAAACCCTCCATAAAATGGGAATTGAAGGAATCGTCCTCAATATAGTCAAAACCATCCACCAAAACCCACGTGAGTATCATTCTCAACAGAGAAAAACTGAAAGCCTTCCCCCTAAGATCGAGGACAAGACATAGTTGCCCACTCTCACCACTTCTATTCAGTATAGTACTGGAAGTACTTGCCATAGCAATCAGAGAAGAAAAAAGGCATCAAGGGCATCCAGAAAGGCAAGGAAGAAGTCAAGTTATCACTATTTGCAGATGATATGCTATTATACCCAGAGAACCCTAAACTCTTGACCAAAAACTCCTTGAAACAATAGACACATATAGTAGAGTGACAGGATACAAAATCAACCCAAAAGTCAGTGGCTTTCCTATATACAAATAACAAAAGAAAAGAAAGGGATATTAAGAAAACAATTCCATTCACAATTGTGCACAGAAAATCAAATACCTAGGAATCAGCTTAGCAAAGAATGTAAAGGACCTGTACAGAAAAAACTATAAAACCCTGCTTCACCAAACAAAAGAGGACATAAGGAAATGGAAACAAACTCCCTACTCATGGATCAGGGAGAATCAATGTTGTCAAATGGTACTACTCCCTAGAGCTTTATATAGATTCAATGTGGTCTCTATAAGAATACCCATGACATTCTTCAAAGAAATTGACCAAACACTCCTGAAACTTGTATGGAATTATAAACCCCATGGAGAGCGAAAGCAATCCTTGGGAAAAGAAGATGGGAGGCATCACCCTTCCCAACTTCAAACTGTACTACAAAGCAGTAGTAATTAAACACCATGGTATTGGAATAAAAACAGACCTGTGGACCTATGGAATAGAGTTGAGTATGCTGATACCCAGCGTCAAATACAAAATCATATAATCTTTGATAAAGGAGCAAAAAGTATGAAATGGAGCAAGAAAACTCTCTTCAATGAGCAGTGCTGGGAAAACTGGGCAGCTACATGTAAAAAATTGATTTGGACCTCTGTTTAACACCATGCATAAAAATCAGATCAAAATGGATTAAAGTCTCAATATCCGACCTGAACCTATAAAGTACATAGAAGAAAATTTAGGAAAAATCCTCCACAACATTGAAGCTAAAAGCATCTTCAAAGATAAAATACCACTAAAAAGGAAATAGAAGCAAAGATAAACATATGGGACTACTTGATCACTTGATCACTAGACATCCAGTTATTCATCGATTTGCTGGAGCAGCTGCCAGTAACATTTCCATTTGACCCTATCATGTGCCAGTGTAGCCCAATGGAATCTACTTGCTTCAGGAATACAAAGAGCCTCAAATCATTCATTCAGGGTCTGAATAAAGAAGGCTAACCATCTTGCATGTGGGAGACCATGTGATGTTTTGAGGTCCCGTGGGATCCTCAGAGACTAGACCCTGGCTCTAGTCCAGGGTCTTTTCCAAATCGTATCACATGTTCAGTCCATCTGAGTTTCGATGCATTGGCAAACGTGACATCGTCTCTGACTCTGGATAGTCATTGGAGGTTGGAACACCGGATTTCTTCTCTCACTTGAGTGAGGCGTGATATTCCAAGCATAGTTTTGCTCTTTGGGAGACCCAAATAACATTCTTATCCTGCTCTCATAGGGCCCAGGTCTTTGAGGTGTATGTTAACGCAGGGAGAATGGTGGAGTCAAAGAGATGTGCCTGGAGCCGTGTTGCAGCACTCCTCTAAGAGCCTCTGCATCTGCCCTGGATTGCCTCCTACAGGTCACTTTGTAGATAGGGGGTAGTCTAAATGTGGCAGTTTATCTGACCATGTATTCTGTACTGGCTGGTATAAGTATTCTCTCATGCTACCACAATCATCGTGGGACTAGCTAGATCTTACCAGCATATTTGCCTGGCCACGTTGGATCTCTAAGTAATTAGACCAGAGAGAAATGCTGTTTGCCTCTAAGCAAGTAAGCATGGCTCCTGATAACTCAAAGGCAACTAAAATACAAAACTACCGAGAAGTAGACAAGACTCGTGAAGGCTTGGAGAAATATTTAACCCGGCATTAGTATTAGTCTTTGGTACAGAGACATGCCATCTCAGAAACCCCTTCTCTACCCTATACAGGCATTTCCAGGCAGATCTTGCATCAAAACAGTAGCATATAATAGGGCCTAGGTGAGGTGCCTGGTGAAATTACCTAAGGGCATTTGACCCTTCCTGCTTCCCATAATAGTGGGAGGTCTGAGTTGCAGGGGTATAAAACCAGCCTGCTTCCTCTCCCTCACTATCTCTCTCTCTCTCTCTCTC
Organism: Cryptotis parvus; assembly: GCA_021461705.1. Lineage (NCBI taxonomy): Eukaryota > Metazoa > Chordata > Mammalia > Eulipotyphla > Soricidae > Cryptotis > Cryptotis parvus. The sequence goes on along the minus strand of JAJIBD010004580.1, from coordinate 55,548 downwards.
TCCTCTCTCTCTCTCTTTGGGCTCTCTCTTTGTGAGCTCGCACCCTTCTTGGGAGTCTTGTCTTTTTTCTCCTTTTTACAGGGCCTTAACATGTGGTGGCCGCCATCTTGGCCTACACGTGTCTGGGGTTCTAGCTGGGAATCCTAAGCACAGGGTTTCTCCTATTGCTGACTTGTATTCCTGAACCTGTGATAAGTAAAGCCTTGCATCGGATTCCTGAGTCTTCATCCATTTCCCACCGGCTTCGGAGGTAGAAGGGAACTTGCTTCTCGGCACTGTCGGGGACCCCAGTGGCATTCCCCGACAGAGCAGGAGGTTCTTTGTCTTTTTAGCTATTTCTTCGATGCTCTTGAAGGTATTCCATGCCACTCTCTTCCTCCTGCACAGCTCAGGTTTTAGGTCGTTCATCGTGTTGGGTTCTCGACCTAGATACACATAACTGCTGCATTCAGAGATGTTTGTTCCATTGAGAATGAATGGGGCCTCTGGAAATAGTTCATTTTTCATGAAAATTGTTTGGTTGCGATTCAGCTGTAGACCTATCTTTCCACATTCTCGGTCGAAGTCAGTCAGCATTTGTGCTGCTTTGCTAATGTTTGGCGTTATTAGAACAATGTCTTCAGTGAAGTGAGGTGGTGTAGTTGCCGATCATCTATCTTCACTGCCATTCCTTCCCATTCTAATTGTAGCACGACATTCTCGAAGGTGGGGATGAAGAGTTTTGTTGAGATGCTATCACCCTGCCAAACCCCTTTGGACATCAATGATCACTTCCTTGTAGAATGGTGAGATCCTGGTGGTGAATCCATAATACAGCTCACAAAGGATCTTGTTGTATTGGATTTGAATGACCTGTTTGACTAGGGCTTCGATGACTGATTCGTAATGGGACTACATGAGCAGTAATAGGACTAAATGAAATTAAAAAGGTTCTTTACCTCAAAAGAAACAGTGACCAAGATACAAAGACAGTCCACAGAATGGAAAGAATAGTCACCCAATACCCATCTGATAAGGGGTTAATATCCAGGATATATCAGGCAATTGTAGAACTTTACAAGAAGAGAACAGCCAACCCCATCAAAACATGGGCAGAAGAAATGAACAGAAACTATGACAAGGAAGAAATTCAAATGGCAAAAAGGCATATGAAAAAAATCCTCATCATCACTAGTCATCAGAGAGATGCATATTAAAACAACAATGAGATATCATCTTGCACCACACAGGAGAGTTCTATCCAAAGAGCAAGGGCAACAAATGCTGGAATGGATGAGGAGAGAAAATCATCTATTTTGGTGGGAATGTCAACTGGTACATCCTTTTTTGGAAAACAATATCGACATTCATCCAAAGACTAGAAATTGAACTTCCATTTGACCCAACCATACCACTCCTGGGAATATACCCTGGGAAGCCAACAAACACACACTGGAAACACCACTTGCACTTTCCTTTCTTAGCAGCATTATTCACAATAGTCAGAATCTGGAAACAACCAGAGTGACTGAGAACTGATGACTTGACAATGAAACAATGCTACATCTACACAATGGAATACTATGCAGCTGTTAGGAAAAATATAGTTATGAAATTTGCCTATAAATGGATGGAAATGGATAGGATCATGTTGACTGAAATTAGCCAGAAGGAAAAAAGACAAGTATAGAATGACTGCATTTATCTGCATGATATAAATATACATGTATTTTGGTATCAATATCCAAGGTCAGGCAAAACATGAATCAGGAGGTCTTGTCAACAGGTGTAATCTACCATAAAAGTGTGGGAGTCAGAGATTAAGTAAGACAGAGAAGGGAACAGTGTGCTAATAATCCTAGAAAATGATAATATCAGCCTAGTACTGAGCATTGAATATAGGCAAAAACATACACATGATGATCCCGAAATGTATGTATTGCAAGACACAATTTGTAATAGAAGGGAGAGAGAGAGAAAGAGAAAAGAGGTAAAGAACCTGCCAAAGCGGCAGGCTAGGGGATGGGGGAGGAATTGGGGACATTGGTGGTGGGAAATGGGCACTGGTGGAGGAATGTACTGGAGCACTACTGAAACCCAGACATGAACATCTTTGTAATTGCATATTTCATGGCCATATATTAAATATTATATCAACTATTATTAAAAATAATAGTTGATGAATTTTAATTACCTCTGAAGTAACTGACAGCAAGTGAGAAGACCCTTTCTTTACTGAGAACAGGTATAAATGAGGGTCAGTGCTTTAGACTTTCATCTCAGCGATTTTACATTTCAAAAAAATCTACCCATGTTTTTTTGTGGAATGTTCTGGTTCTTCAACAAAGGCCATCTGAATAAAAATACAGATCAAAACTCATGAAGAATAAACAACAGCACAGAGTAATTTGAGACAAGGGATAGAATGCCAAGCTTCCGCACTGTGTTTCAATAATTACTGTAAATGTGAACTATATAAACTCACAAACCAAGATACACAGTGACTACTTGCATTAAAAACTGTAGGCTCCAGCTGTATCTGTATCATGCTTATTAAAAAATAAAACTCACACCAGACCTAAAGACACACAAGACTCAGAAAAAGTAGGGCAAGGTCTTAAAAGTTCAGAAGAAAATTTCCATACATGTTCAGTGGTAAACCCTGAAGTAAAAGATGTAATTCCTTGACCAACTTGTTAATTTTGCTACCATCCTTACCCAGTAGTCAGGAAACTATTTTCTAGGTTACAAAAGAAATAAAAGATCATGTTCTAATATATTAATTTCTTTCACCCAATTGTCCAAAATTGCATTAGAACACAGACTGTCTATAGTTCTAGTCTGGCTAAAATCTTTTCTAACCAGAAACATCATTTGGAATGGTTCTTGTGCTGAAGGGGGCTTATAAGAGAACAAGTATATTATATTGTTCCTGAGAGTTTAAGGAGGTTGTGGTACTTGTTAAGAATAAAAGAATAATTAGTTTAAGTATTTAGTGCACAAAATTGATCAGGATGAAAACTTAATACATAAAGGGTGAACTAAACAAAATTTCAAGGCCTTACCTACAAAGAAGGTAACTTTGAGTAAAACATTGTTTAATTGGAGTTACATAAGCCCACGTGTTTTAACAGTATGACCTCAGTGAGACTCTTCAGTCTATGAACAAATGTGTTGAAGTAAAAATAAGACACAAGCTAAGAGTTCTGTTTTCTTGTACTTAAAATGTGAAGTAGTTTGTGTTATTTTTGTATTTACTTAAGACTTAAACCTGAATATAGTAAATAATGATACATACCTTGGTTTTCATCACACGATATTTTCTGGAAATTTATTAACTCTTTGAAAGTCAAATATAATTATGTTCTAAATTTTCAATAGGGTCAGAGAGATAGTACAGGAGGTAGCACTTGTTTTGCATGCTGCTGACTCTGATTTAATCTCAGCACCAAGAAAGTTCCTCTGAGTACAGCCATGAGTGAACTCTGACTGCAGAGCCAGCAGTAATCCCTGAAAACTTCCGGTGTGGCCCCAGAACCAAAGCAAACCAAACCAAGAAAAAGAAGTAGACCAGTCCATGATACAAGTGGAATTGAGACATGATTATAATTTCACTAATATCTTGCAATTCATTTTGTTGAAACACAATCCTGTTTAATGCAGTGGCAAGATGCTTATGATACCAGGATATTTGGGAAAGATGCCTGGCATGATGATATTTAATTCTTAGTACTGGGTTTTTTACCTTGATTAGGGAATGTCAAAATGGGTTGCAACTGAGGTAATTTGTTATCAAATGCCTCTTCATAGTTCCTTACTAAAACACATAATGTGGCAGATGGCAGAAGTCTAAAAGGTCAAACCTGGGATATTAAATGCCAAGCTTCTGAACATCTGGATGGTTTAAAAAAAAGGAAAGAATAAAGTAAGTTGAAGTGTGATTTGCTCTCCTTCACATTGAAATGACAAAGTGTGCTTCCTTGCCAGTCAGCCAAGCGGACTTTGATTTTGCAAGACTGTATCACAAGAGAAGAGCTTCTTCCTTTCCCTGTTTCACCTGCACAGATGATTTATTTGCTGCACCCTCTGGCAACGAGCAGCCTGTTGTTGATAGAAATCGTCAGCAGGCACAGAAACACCATCTGTGCAGGAGTCAGGCTAATGAGCAAAGGGAAGGAACTGGGGAGAGGCTGAAGAAGTGAGGGGAGAGGGCAAGGTGGCTAGATTTCACTCCAAGCCTTCCAGAAATAAGCCTTTATATAAACCACTGAACATCAACCTAGACTGTTCAAAAGGTGATGGCGAACTACTCAAATTCTAATACTTGGCCTCTATTCCAGATCAATGAATTCCAATTCTTTAGTGATAAGGACTAGACAGTGTATTTTTTGGCAGTGGATTTTTAAAAAGCTTTCCACATTACCTTCACATGTACTTATGAGAACCACTTACACAGTATATCGGATGATGTTGTCTCTTAATCCAGGTTTGGATTCTATGCTGAAGACATTGCAATTTGAAGTGTGTTCTAGTGACCACCAGTACAGTTTGTCTCAGCTAAGAGTTGCTAGAATTAAGCTGCATCAAACACCATTGTTCACTTAGATTCTTGGATAATTAATATGAATATTAAAGTTAGAATAGAATTGCATAATGATACTATTTCTTAATTGCTTTAATTTGGAAAATTCTGAATCCAGACAATGCTTTTCAAATTGTGAAAAATCTATAGGAGATGATTTAAGATCATCGTGTTTAATATGTTCCATCAACCATCTCATAAAAAATATTGACTAATATTAGCTGGTCTACTGGACTCCAGAAAAACAGGCAGTCTCTTTTCCCATGTGGCTTAAACACTGACCATAATCATACATGTATATGTGCCATGGTCAACATAGATAAACACTCAAAAACTCAAGAGGTATCCCTCTCTAAAAAAACCATCTTCAATTCAAACTCCTCCAATGGTTTTCCTGATAATCAAGAGATAAATATTACTCAGATACATTAAGAATTAAAATTTAAAATAATTAAATTGGGTTTTCATGATCTGGTGACTTTGAAGTAATTATTTTTCTGTGTGAGTTACCTAAGGCATCCTTTCCTAGGTTGTTTCCTGCTGTTTTCTTACAGGTTTCAGGCCCTTTGAAATTCTTCTGTTCTGACAACCTATGATGTCTTTGGCTTCAGTACTTCCTTCTCATCTCCTTTCTGTACAGATAGCCTCCTTTGTTTTAAGAGTTCTTATCTTGAATTGAATTAAGGATTCTTTTACTGATTTAAAGTCTACCCTCAGCTGCCGTAGCTCACAAAACAATAGACCATTCCTTTTTTAGTTCTGTTTAGTTTTTTTTGTAAAAAAATGAATTTGAGCCTGTGTCTAACACCATGAACAAAAATCAGATGAAAATGGATAAAAGATCTCAATATCAGACTTGAATCCATAAAGTACATTGAAGAAAGTATAGGAAAAACCCTCCACGCATTGAAGCTAAAGGCATCTTCAAAGATGAAACATCACTAACAAAGCAACTAGAAGAAAAGATAAAAAATATAGAACTACATGAAACTAAAAAGCTTCTGCACCTCTAAAGAAACAGTGACTAAGATACAAAAGCAGTCCACAGAATGGGAAAGAATATTCACCCAATACCCATCTGATAAGGAGTTAATATCCAGGATATATCAAGTACTGGAGAACTTTACAAGAAGAAAACAAACAACCCCATCAAAAAAATGGGGAGAAGAAATGAACAGAAACTTCAGCAAGGAAGAAATTCGAATAGCCAAAAAAACATGAAAAAATGCTCATCATCACTAATCAGCAGAGAGATGCAAATCAAAACAACAATGAGATATCACTTTACACCACAGAGACTGGCACATATTCAAAAGAGCAAGAACAAGTGCTGGCGTGGATGTGGGGAAAAGGCGACACTCATCCATTGTTGGTGGGAATGCCGGCTGGTACTGCCTTTCTGGAAAACAATATGGACATTTCTCCAAAGACTAGAAATCGAACTGGCCATTTGATCCAGCCATACCACTCCTGGGAATCTACTCTGGGAAACCAAAAATACACAGTGGAAACACCATCCCTATTTTTATGTTCATAGCAGCATTATTCACAATAGCCAGAATTTGGAAGCAACCAGAGTGCCCAAAAATCAATGACTGGATAAAGAAGCTTTGGTACATCTACACAATGAAATACTATGAAGCTGTTAGGAAAAATGAAATTATACAATTTGCCTATAAATGGATGGACATGGAGAAGATTATGTTCAGTGAAATTAGCCAGAAGGAGAGAGACAGATACAGAATGACTGCATTTGTTTGCGTGGCATAAATATATATGTACATATTATGATACCAATATCCAAGGTCTAGCGAAACATATATCAGGAGGTCTTGTCAAAGGTGGAAATTATCACAAACGTGTGGGAGTCAGAGACTAGGTAAGACAGAAAATGGAACAGTGTGCTAACAATTGTAGAGGGTACTAATACCAACCTAGAACTGAGCATTAAATAGAGGCAAAAAGATACATATGACAACCCTTTAATGTATGTTCTGTAATCCATAGTCTGGAAGGGAAAAAAAAGAGAAAGAGAGAGAAAGGGAAAGAAATAAAGAACCTGCCATGGAGGAGGGCTGGGGTATGGGGGAGGGAACCGGGGATGTTGGTGGTGGGAGATGGGCACTGGTGGAGGGATGGGTGCTGGAACACTTATGACCAAAACCCAAATACGAACTTTTTAATTGTATATCTTTGTAATTGTAAAAATAAAAATTGTAAAACAAAAAGAAATAAAAAATTGTACCAGGAATTAGCAACGTGGTAAATGCATCACAATACATCATTATCATGATTTTATGCTATATGTTTTTCATATAAAGCTTGAATTTCCTCCATTTTGTGAAGCTTCTTTAAACCAATTTTATTGTTGTGTGAGTAGCATCGTTAAAATAATGCTCATGTTTACGATGTACAACATTACTGCTTCTCTTCACCCCAAATGTTCAAATCCTTCCACTCTGTCCTTTTATGTTTTGTCTGTTTCATTTTTAATTTGGTATCTAGATATCTAGATTTAAAGTTCAGGTAACCTGGAACCCGAGCGATAGTCCAGCGACTAGTGTTTTTGCCTTACACGCAATTGGACCTGGGTTCGATCCCCGGCATCCCATATGGTCCCCTGAGCACCGCCAGGTGTAATTCCTGAGTGCAGAGCCAGGAGTAACCCCCTGAGCATTGCCAGGTGTAACCAAAAAAGGCAAAAAAAAAAAAAAAAACAAAACAAAACAAAAAAGAGTTCAGGTACCCTGATACAATAGTGTTTACTTCTATATTTTTTTGAACAAAGTTGTTGCATTTTCTCTGCCACTAAGTGTCCCAGATCCTCTCCTTCTCTATTCCTATATAACTTGTATCTAGCACTTCTTTTTTCCTTTCTACATCTCACCACTTTAATTGTGTGGGTATTACTTAAAAACAAGATGTGCTGGTTTGTGGTAGTGATGATTATCTGGTGAAATATGGTATTTGGGGCATTAGTTTGATCTTAGAATTCTGTAGTCCAAAACAAGATTTCAGATACCAAACAACTATTTTCCAATGGGCAATGATTTAGAAGCCTAGCATTCAGACAGCAATCCCTGATCCCAAGGTATGGGAGAAACACTTGTTCCATCATCCTGCTAGTTATAAAAAAACTTTTTTTCTATAGTTATCACTTTTACTTGCATTTCACAGAATTGTAAGTCAACCAAGAAGGGAAATAACATATTTCATGCATCCAAATATTAGTAAGCTGCCATAATGTCATCCTAAAATTTCTCATTCTTTAAAATGTCACCGAATTGTCATTTTTATGACACATACAGAAAGATTTACAATACATTTACAATATCTAGCACATACAGAAACATTTGTCTTAAATGTTTCTGTATGTGCTAGAGTAGGGTGGCGGTAGGGGTAGGGATGGGATGTTGAAACAATTTTTTTAATTTAGTCTCTAACTAGTTGAAGGTTAGTGTGAATATAGACTTAACGATTATTTCCTTGGACTGAAGAGATAGTACAGCATTAAGGTATTTGTTTTGTAAACCAGCTCTCATTGGTTCTAGTCCTTGCACCACATATGGTTCTCTGACTAGTGCCAGAGGTCAGTGCTAGACACAGAGCCAGGAATTGCCCAAGGGCATCACTGACTGACTTAATCACCTTTCTCAAAAAAAAGGTTGTTTCTTCAGTGAATATATTAACATTAATCTCTGTTTGCCTCACTATCCTAAGTGTGTTTTTGATATTCATATATATATATATACATAATATATAGACACTCACATGTGTTAATGCTTATAGATGAGTAAAATTTTATTTATATTAAATGAAATATAAATTCACTTAATATAAATGACCTCTTCAGGTCTCCCAAAGAGGAATCGAAAGTTATGCTTGGAATATCACGCCTCATTCAAGTGAGAGAAAGAATCTGGAGTTCCGAATTTCATCGATGTTCCAGAGTCAGGGACACTGTCTCATTTGCCAAGACATCGAAAATCAGATGGGCTGGACATGTAATGCGATTTGGAGATGACCACTGGACTAGAGCCCTTACCTACTGGATCTCATGGGACGTCAATATATCACATGGCCACCCACCTCTAAGATGGTCAGACTTCTTCGTCAAGACCCTGAACAAACGGTTTGAGGCTCTTTGTATTCCTGAAGCAGCCAGATGCCATTGGGCTACACTGGTATGTGATAGGCTCAAATGGAAATGTTACTGGTGACCGCTCTAGCAAATCAGTGAATAATGGGATGTCAAGTGATCGAGTGAAGTGATCAAGTGAACTGGTTCTAATTCCCTTGTCTAGAAGAAGTACTGTTTTTATGACAAAGGTATCCTTTAAATTGGTGCACTATAATACATACAAATTGAATAGTGTGAATTAGTACGTTAAAACATAACAAATTGGGGCCGGAGTGATAGCCCAGTGGGTAGGGCGTTTGCCTTGCATCAGCCTGTCCATGCCAGCACGGGTTCGATTCCTGGCATCCCATATGGTCCCCAGAGCACCGCCAGGAGTAATTCCTGAGTGCAGAGCCAGGAGTAACCCCTGAGCATCGCCGAGTGTGACCCAAAAAGGCAAAAAAAAAACCCATAAATTTATGAGCCAATAAGTTTATAAACTAAATATATTAAATGTACTTTTACTTCTACCTATAAAAGGAATGAGTCCAAGACCTGGAGCCCTTCCCCCCCAAAATTATGATAAATAATGCCCCTCTTATCTTAAATGAAAAATAAACATTTTCATCAGGTACAATACAGTGATTTCTCAAAATCCATAGCAAAACTATTACTTAATATTTATTCCTTGAGCCTCCAAAAAATAAATAAAAAATAATTATGCAAAATTACATTTGAACCTCTAAAGAAAAGATCATTTGATGTCTTATACTGTCTAATAAACACTAAGATACTAATTTACTGCATTAGTTCTTTGATATATAGCTGATCAACTATACATAGAAAGTTCTAGAAGTTAAGAAAATAGATTTTTAAAAGCTGCATCTTAAGATATAGATCTTTTTGCTATAGAAGCAGAGGAGTATTATGAGTGTCAGCATATCAATCATTTGATCTCCTCTTTATATCTTTGTAAAATATCTTTTAATTAAGTGGCAACCAGGAACTGACACAATTGTCCATGTTATCCGGAGGAACAGATGCCATTGTCTTTGCACACAGGGATGAATATGTACCTCAAGATTGGTAAAACAAGTCAATGTAGCAGCCCATTCTCATTCTTTTATATTTTCCATATATGACTTCTAGCTGCTAAAATATTCTTTCTATCCCCATCAAAACACTCACAATATTTTCCCAGTTATGTATAGACATGCGTATTGTGGCAAAATATTTGTTATTTAATACATATGCTCTCAGCTAAGTTAAAGACAGTGAATCTTTGTGTCTTAACCCTGCTACAGAATTCAAATACAGTTATTCCATTATTCCACACCTTTTTTATAGATTTTAGTTGAGAATTTTTTATTATTAAAATGACCACAAGGGATTTCCTATATGCAAATGATGAAAGAGAAGAAAAGAGGTATTAAGGAAATGTTTCCATTCACAATTGTGCCACAGAAAATCAAATATCTAGGAATCAACTTAACCAAGTATGTAAAGGACCTGTACAAAGAAAACTACAAGACACTGCTGATCACTTGATCACTTGAATTCCGTTATTCATCGATTTGCTCAAGCGGCGCCAGTAATATTTCCATTGGACCTATCACGTGCCAATGTAGCCCAATGGCATCTAGTTGATTGAGGAATATGAAGAGCCTCAAACTGTTCTTTCCAGGGTCTTAACAAGGAAGTCTTATCCTTCTTTGTTAAGACAATACACTGCTCCAAGACATAAAAGTGGACACATGGAAATGGAAACATATTCTTTGCTCATAGATGGGGAGAATCAACATTGTCAAAATGGCAATACTCCCTAGAGCTCTGTACAGATTCAATGCTGTCCCTAAAAAGGATACCCATGACATTCTTCAAAGATATTGACCAAACAACCCCATCAAAAAATGGGGGAAAGAAATGAGCAGAAATTTCAACAAGGAAGAAATTCGAATGGCGAAAAAACATGAAAAAATGCTCATCATCACTAATCATCAGAGAGATGCAAATCAAAACAACAATGAGATACCACTTTACACCACAGAGACTGGCACATATTCAAAAGAGAAAGAACAACAAGTGCTGGTGTGGATGTGGGGCATTCCCATTGTTGATGGGAATGCCGGCTGGTACAGCCTTTCTGGAAAACAATATGGACATACCTCCAAAGATTAGAATTTGAACTACCATTTGACCCAGCCATACCACTCCTGGGAATATACTCTGGGAAACCAAAATATGCAGTGGAAACACCATCCTACTTTTATGTTCATAGCATCATTATTCACAATAGTCAGAATCTCGAAACAACCAGAGTGCCCAAAAATCGATGACTGGATAAAGAAGCTTTGGTATATCTACACAATGGAATACTATGCAGATGTTAGGAAAAATTAAGTTATAAAACTTGTCTATAAATGGATGGACATGGAGAAGATTATGTTGAGTGAAATTAGCCAGAAGGAGAGAGACAGATACAGAATGACTACATTTATTTGCATGGCATAAATATATATGTACATATTATGATACCAATATCCAAGGACAAGTGAAACATGTATCAGGAGGTCTTGTCAAAGGTGGAAATTATCACAAATGTGTGGGAGTCAGAGACTAGGTAAGACAGAAAATGGAACAGTGTGCTAACAATTGTAGAGGGTACTAATACCAACCTAGGACTGAGCATTAAATAGAGGCAAAAAGATACACATGACAACCCTTTAATGTATGTTCTGTAATTCATAGTCTGGAAGGGAAGGAAAATAGAAAGAGAGAGAAAGGGAAAGAAGTAAAGAACCTGCCATGGAGGAGGGCTGGTGGAGGGGGAGGTAACCGGGATGTTGGTGGTGGGAGATGGGTACTGGTGGAGGGATGGGTGCTGGAACACTGTATGACCAAAACCCAAATATGAACTTTATAATTGTGTATATTTTTAATTGTATATCTCATGGTAGTATAATAAAATTCTTTAAAAACATTAAAAAAATAAAATGACCAAGGAATAGGTAGAATGCTTTATATTATTCTAACACCAACACTTTTTGGTATTATAGAGAAAGTACGTTTTAGATGAGCTTTATTAAAACATAAGAGTAATGTTAAAGCATATGTATATATATATATAAAGCATATATATGTATATGTATACATATATATAAAGTAAGATGTGTTTTAATAGAAGAATAAAATTAAAGTGATATGGGGCAGATAAAATGGAATAAGATTTAGTGGGTTAAAATGCAACATGAGATTCTGGTAGAGATATTGCTTCTACCTGACTATCTAAACATAACCCAATAAGATTATATTGAAGGAGTTCATGAGATGACAAGAGAGACCCAATGCTTTTCTGGTGCTATGAATATATTAATGGAAAAGCCTGAAAATATCAAGCTACTTAGTATAATCCAATTGATAGTTTTTTGCATTGGTCTCTGAGTTTTTCTGAAAGATATGAGTAATCACTTAACTTTGTTAAATATGGACAAAATTTTCTCAGCAAAATGTTCCAAAATCTCAAACACACTCTATTTCACTAGATTCTTTAGAAAATCAACATTGATTTCCAATTGCATTTTTCAATTATTAATAAATACTTGAAGCAGACCATATAAAAGCATTTGCTTTGATAAACTCACTCTTATTTGCCCTTTATGTAACAGAAATTATAAATAAAAATAATATATTTATCTCCAGTATTTTATTGATTAATAATTTAATTTTTATACAAATCATAAACTATAGAAAGATAGTGATATAGTGACAGTGATTTCATGACATTGTCTCTCTAAAATGGCCTTATTCACTTAAAATCTTTTAAATTTATCATTTCCGAAATGTATTATAAAATATAACTTTCCTAATATGTATTAAAAATTATCCTTTTATCTTTTTATTTTCGTTATGTTTGACAGTGAACTAGAATATCACATAAAATGCTAATAAGTGCAGAATACTAGTCTAGAGCATTGTTATACTTTACCTGCTTCCTAATTCCAAATGCTAAACAATTGATTTTATTGAAATTTATTAGAAACTCGGTTTCTAAATCAATTTTTTCTCAACATTAGAATCAGAACAAAGCAGTTGCATAAAATAAGTCAAGTTTGGAAGTAATTAATCTTTGTGAATACATTATAGAGGTCGCTCAGGATTATTTTATTCACTTTAAGAATAAAAGCTTTTGATACTAGGGGACAGGGAGGGGAAGTGGGAAAAATGATAAAGGAAAAATATAACGGAAATAAACACTCTAACTGTCGCCTTCCTTAGCATCCTGACTTCTCCTCTGCCATGACCCCAAGTCTCCTTACCAGTGTGATGGTGCTTGAGTGCCGCATATCCATGATGCCCTTTTATAATGAAAACAGTAGAAACCTATAGAGGGTATGATCCATAAAATGTGTATCAGCTCTAACATTCTCTAACTGACCTCCATGCAAGAAGAATTATTTTAATATTGTGAGAATCTCAAATGAACTGCAGGAGAGTGCCAACAAGTGGTGGAGCAGAAACAACTTACATGCTTGAAAGCTTTATTGATAATGACAAAAAAAAATGCATTCTTGTACACATCCTAACAAATATTTAAAGACAGCTGTCGAACTGGACTCCTTTCTCAGGATGAGAGAAGGAGAATGCAAGAGGAGGAGGTTCTTTCAGTTATTTTACTGCGGTCAGGTGGGAAGTGAGTTATAGAGGAATTACGGTAGGCACTGCAGTAAATCAGGTAACATCTCTTCCAGAAGACTAGACTCCCTTAAAAATATTAGGGTGAGCTCCTTAGAAGTTAGAGATAAAGGATCCTTTTCTATAACTTCCATTCATTTGCCTCAAGTCCAATTTTTCTTTCAGTTTATTTGTAGCGGAAGGATCTATGTGGCCGAGTAACATCTTACTAAAGTCAGGAAGGGAAAAATAAAAAGCTTTGCATTGTTTCCTCCAGATTTCGATACTGCAGGTAAGCCAATCCTAAACCATGATTCATTCAGTTTATTTTTGTAACATTTCTTTCTCCTCCTTTTGTCTTTCCTCCACTTCCAAAACAGATCATCCCCAATTTTGTAATTGGCTAAAGCTAGTATTTATAAATGAAATCAGTATGAAATAATACACACAACTTGTTTGAGAATAATCCACAGAGCATAACAGTTATTCAATAATAATTTTGGTGCTGAGTACACTTCAAGATTTTCTGTATGTGTAAACTGTTTATCTGGTTGGCACAGACAGACAAGTGGTTGAAATCTAGCCCAAATTATTGGCTCCATCTCTTGGAGAATGTCAGTAGCTTTACTGATTGACAAGTGAGTTTCAATGTCTCTTTGAGGGGCTTCAGAGAGTATCATGGGTAGATGCTTGCTGCTGACATGGGTTTGCTCCCCAGGAGCAATGCCTGAGAACAGAAACAGGAGTGGGCCTGAACACAGTCTGGCGGGGGAAACAAAGAGGAAAAGTCTTGTTGAATGATTAACACTGAGATGCTGGTGAGCCTCGGTGTTAACATAAGATGGAGATATTTCCTCTTCTTTAAGATTTATGATTCCTTTATAAAATAATAAAACTTACTTTATTAGCTTTCCACGTAACATAACAAAGGATAACAAACTTACTTGTTGGGGATGCCACTGGGGTCCCCGACAGTATCAAGACATAAGTTCTCTTCTACCTCCAAGGACACAGGGGGAACAAATGAAAACTCAAGAGTCTGGCGCAGTTCCAAAAAAGGCTTTTAATAGTACAAAAGCTCTTCCACAGCAATCCAATATTATGAAAGAACTCTAGCTCTGGTCAGAACTTAGACCATACAAAGAGCCTCTCTCTTTTGGTGGGAACCAAAGAGAGAGGATCTCACCCAAGAGGAGTCCTACCCAAAAGAAGGGAAAAAAGGTGAAGGGGCCTCAAGTCAGTCCCCTTATATACACCAAGGTAATCCTATCTGTGACAGGAAGGGCCCTGTCAACAAAGAACCCTAAACATTGTAGAAAGGTAGTGCCACACTCTATTACAGGTATAAACAAAGGTTACACCAAGGACTAATCCCTTCTAAGGAGAGATTATCTCTTATGTAAAACACTGGAGAGAGAGAGAGAGCTGGTATAAAGTAATACATCTTAATTTCATGAGCTTCATGTAATCTAGATGGTACCCACAGGTCCTTCTTAGTTATTATCTGCACCAGGGTGATTCTGAGTATCTTGTTCTCCGTAATCTGTAAAGGTCACATTTGCCTGCTTGAGAGCAAACTAGTATGATTCTTCCTGTAATCTTGTAATCTTCCTATAGTCTCAACTATATAGTGAGGGTAATAGTCGCTTGGTAATAGTTGGTTGGCTCTCCCTGTGACCAGCTGCTCCACGAGGCGTCCGGGAGGGATGGTGGGTTCTAGCCCTGGTCCACCACCCCAGCAGAGCCTTGCAACAAGCCAGACGACCCCCCCCCTCCATGAGGGCCTCCATTTTCCACATCCGGACTTCTCTCTTGTCAGACCTCCACCCAGCAGGCCAGCCTATCAGCTCATCGAGTTCCACCCCTGCAGCAGTCTTTCTTAAATCCGGCTCAGGTATGCCGGTCCAGAGACTCGCAGACAAGGGGCAGAGCTGCTACTGGCTCTCCCTGTGACCAGCTGCTCACGAGGCGTCCGGGAGGGATGGTGGGTTCTAGCCCTGGCCCACCACCCCCAGCAGAGCCTCGCAACAAGCCAGACGACCCCCCCCCACTCCATGAGGGCCTCCATTTTCCACATCCGGACTTCTCTCTCGTCAGACCTCCACCAAGCAGACTAGCTTATCAGCACCCGGCTCGCGTGGCACGCTTGCGGCCAGCGGTTAATCAATAGATGCTGGACTTAGAAATGCCTACAAGAGTATGCTACCTGCACGGCAGAGCCTGGCAAGCTACCCGTGTTGTATTTGATATATATGCCAAATACCAGTACCAATTATAGACCTCATTCCGAATGGATTGAGGCTCTTTATGTTCCTGGAGCAAGCAGATGCCTTGGGCTCTACTAGCATGAGACAGGACATATGGAGATGTTTCTGGGGCCCGCTCGAGCAAATTGATGATGAACAGGAAGACAGTGATACAGTGATACAATAGTCGCTTGGTAAATTATAACTGTCCCATGCTGGGTTCAGTGGGTAGAAAGAGGAGCTGTGCCAAATCTAGAAAACATAGAAGACTTAGTAGCTGTATAATAAGTCAGAAGTTATTCAGAGTCAAGGTGACTTCTGTAACTGCCACACCCTCTAGCAGTGTTTACATAGAAGAGATCTCCTTAAAATGAACCTTGGCTTAAGAACATGTTAAGTAGATTAGGCTGTGGTGGGTAAAACAGCAAAGCTCCCAGACTAGCTAAACCTGTCATCCAACACTTGTCACTTGCCTTGTCACTTGCCTTCCTGTTGTTCATCAATTTGCTAGAGTGGGCACCAGTAACATTCCATACTTCCTGTTGCATGCTAGTGTAGCACAAGGGCATCTTCTCACACCAGGAACATGAAGAGTCTCAAACGATTCAGGTCACTGGAATGAGGTCTATAATTGTTACTGGTTTTTGGCATATCAAATACGACACGGGTAGCTTGCCAGGCTCTGTTGTGTGGATGGTATACATCCAACACTTACTGAAGACAAGTTGAATACATTCTCTATTTGCTAAAGAGATCGAAAAAAGTCCAAAGTGAATCTTAGGGGACAAACATGAAGGGTCTATAGAACTGGCTTTGTCTGAAGACTTCAGAAAAGAATTCCTTTCTTAATTCAGTTTTTAGAAATCATTGTCTTTCATTCCTAGACTTTTCCACAAATCACTCCAATCTTTGCTTCCATCATTGTTTTTGTTTCTTCTTTAACCTCTTTCAGCCTGCCTTTCATAAAGAAATTTGTGATTATATTGAATACCCCAAGATAATCTATCACACAACTTCATTAATTTAATTCCACATAAAAAATACATTTTTATACAAGGTAACTTATTTCCAGATTCCAATATAAGATGTGTAAGCCTTTGGGTCATCATTTTTAGCCTGTCACATTTACTTTAGCAGTTTTAGCCTGAAAAGCATGCAAAAAATTCAATTCACTATTGCCTTTTCAACAAGAATTGAAGATAAAGTGGAGGCAATTTTTCATTTCCTCACATTATACTTCTTTGAACACCCTGGTTTAGAATCACCCCCAAAGCACTAAGGAGGCGAGAGATAATTTGGGGGTCAGGCTTTACTTTGTCTTCAGCCAACCCTGATTTGAGCCAAGCATTACATATTTGGTCCCCTGTGCACAACTCAGAAGTGGTCCATGAAAAATTATGGGGTGTCCTCCCTACCAAAGGCAAAGTACTGCTAAAATAATTCCCCTAAGAATATAACCTAATGCCTTAAACTTTGTAAGTAAGTAGAAGCATGTTTCTTTCTTTTCATGGTGTCAGAAATTGAACTCAGGACCCCACACATGCAAACTGGCTGATCCACTGCTGAACAAATCCCCAACTCCAAACAGACTTTTATATTTATGAGTATACTTATGCTTTTGCTTCCTTTTTAAGTGATTGATTAGGATCCAATATGCTTTATCTATTAGTTACGGTTGTAAAGAAACTGATTTAAGAAAAACAACTTATGGGTGCTGGAGCGATAGTCCAGTGGGTATGGCGTTTGCCTTGCACTTCGGCCGACCTGGGTTCGATCCCTGGCATCCCATATGGTTCCCCGAGCACCGCCAGGAGTAATTCCTGAGTGAAGAGCCAGAAGTAACCCCCTGAGCATTGCCAGGTGTGACCCAAAAAGCAAAAAAAAAAACACAAATTATGTAGTAAATTATAAGTAAAACCATCATGAGTGAAGAGGAATTTTTTCACTCAATTGCATCTTGAAATTAGTTACAGGAAAACCATTTGGATTTTGAGAATAAGATGTTCACCTTAGCTTTTTAGAGTTTGGGAGAAAACCTATCTAGTGATATGAGCAATTTTGAACTGCTAGCTATTTTCAACCCCTGATTTAATATTTTTCAAATTGCACTGACATCATGATCATTTGTCCTCAATGAAAGCAGAAGGAGGCCAAAACAGTTTTAGTTTCACTGTTTTAATGGTAAATTCCTATCCTTTTTGCTGATGTCCGCTATAAAGTGATCATTCATACTGCCATCACATGAAATGAACCAACTAAATCAAAATATTTTTTCATAGGGTATAGCCTAGGGAAGTGAAAGAAACAGCATGCTGGACTTCTCATGCTGAGATATTTTTTGGATGATTTCTTCAAGGATCAATTTAAAACTAACTTCTACAACAAAGCTTTTTCAATGAGGCCAAAAATATGCAGAACCCACACATACTTAACAAAAGTAGTCAGCTGACTCCACCTGTTTTAACTGTGCAAAATATAGAGTTTATTCTCTGCGTTATAACTACCAGGGACAGTAATTATGGGGATGATGTGTGATTCATTGACTTACTCATTTATTCATTGTTTTAAAATAAATGTTTGACAATCTTGCTGTCTTTTTATCTACCAATTTATTTACTTTTTAATTCTTCCTTTCAATAATACATTTACATAATCATTTGACACAACTGTATTGACTTATGTAACTGTTAGTAATTTTTTGGATTCTTGCAGATGTAAAGATTAACTGTTACATATATTAGCATTTTTTAGCAAACAACATATTCTTCATTTAAAAAACTGGTAAGACACAGGAATGCAATGGGATCATTTATAGCTACATGGATGATCACCTTAAATATAGAGGCATCTAGTTATTATAGGCAGATTAATTGGAGTATTGCAAATCTGATTTTAGATATCATTGATGAGACTATGTTGTCCATAATCAGGCTTTTTTGTGATGGTTATGGTTGAACAATATTGGCTCAGTGAAGATGTGCACAGCTCTGTGCCAATGTAATAATCTGTGATTCATGACAGTTAGTTTTAGTCTTATAATGTGTGGAATATTGCTAATCAACTTACTTTTCACTCTGGTCCCTGAGGAAGACGATGGTAGATTTCATACTTCCTTACCACAAAGTGTGAGGACCACAAATGGAGAGGAAATACAATACAAATAGCTGATTTTGCAGGACTCCACAACAAGGTTAGAATAAGTGGTACCAGAATTATAGGCTCTGGATTTGTGTTTACAAAGGCAATTCTTTGCTATAATGATAAAGATTCAAAGGAGCTTGGAAGTGTCATTGTGACCCTCCTACTAGGAACCTCATTTGATTTTTGAGAGGGGATTCACTCCTATTCCAGCATAGCTTATGGCCCCTTTTATTATCTTCCTGCTGTCCTCAATGCTGAGATGAATCCATGAAATTTCTTGATTTCTTATATATAATAATTTTCTTTTCCTAGGTCCTATTTTTATAAGGCTTTTCTTATTGCCAGTGATCCCTCTAATATTACTTGAAAGGAACATAGCAAATAACAGAATAGCAATTTTTAATAGTTGATTTTTGATGCTCCTTACTGCCCTTCATGAGTACTTCCAAAGCTTAGTAGAATTCCAAAAAATTAATTCTGAGATCAGACGAAATTGGGCACGTTCAGGATGGTATGGTCATAGACTCAAAAAATTAATTTTTATGTTTTTTCTGTCTTTGGTTGCTCAGATCCTTGTGTTGAATTGATTAATGTATGAACAGACTATTTGAAAGCCTTTATAGTATTTGGCAGGTTTCTCTCTGACAATGAGCCATGATATACAGCTCTCTGGAAACTTCTGCACTTGTACTGCTTGCGTGAGATTCATGCACACGCAAGTGTCAAGTGTTTGTGCATGCATGCATGAGCACACACAAAAACACTATTTTAATTCTTAATTTTATTGTTTAGGTTTTTAATAGTATTTTAAGAAATACTCAAGCTTCTGCAATGTAGTTTTAAACTAGGGTAATGTTTTTATTTTTTTTTTCTTTTTGGGTCATACCCGGCAATGCTCAGGGGTTACTCCTGGCTCTTTGCTCAGGAATTACCCCTTGTTGGTTCTCAGGGGACCATATGGGATGCTGGGAATCGAACCCAGGTCGGCCCTGTGCAAGGCAAATGCCCTACCCAATGTGCTATTGCTCTGGCCCCCAAACTAGGGTAGTTTTAAACTATAGGTCATGAAATGAAATCTACAAAATTTTGGAATGTGCACCTGTGGCAGATGGGGGATGGGGAAGAGGAGGGAACATGGGGAAAACTGGTGGATGAAAGTTATCAATGGTGAAGTAACTGTTCTTGAAATATTGCATTAGAATATCTTTATGCATATGCAATGTTTCAAGACCTACATAATATTTAGAAACCTAAACATAATCCATATACAAAACCCAATTATCAATAACATTGTAAATCACATTTCTTCAATTAAATAAAAAACTAAAATATTAAACTATGGGCCATGATAAAGACATTGTCTTGAAAACAAAAGTTTGTATTCTGAGTTATGGAAATAAGGAAATAGACAGATCCTTGGAAAGAAGTGAGATTCCAGAAATCATAAAACCACCATCCCACAAATAACAGAAAGACTGATACCTATGAAAACCATACTTCCAAGTTTTTCATCAAGGTAGCATATACAGAAACTTCCTAATACTTAATTATCTGATTCAAAAGAATCAAAAATGGATAATTAACTTCTGATAATCTTGTTTTTTTATTTATTTTTTTTCTTTTCCCAACTTTTATTACACCACTTTTTAGACATACAATTGCAAGATGCTCATGTAGAGCTTTGGTTCTACAGTGTTCCAACACCCATCCCTCCACCCAAACCCATCTCCCATCACCAATGTCCCCACCTCCCTCCCCACTCCCACACCTCAACTACTTGGCGGGTTCTGTATGTCTTTTTCTCTCCTCTCTATCTCTCCCTCCTGTCTAACTTTTCTACACATCGTAGAATGCAGTACATTAAAGGACATTACTTTTTCCACTAGTTTGATGGACCGCCTCATGGTCAGCATCCGGACAGTGAAGGTAGAGGCTAGTGTGGTGGACAAATCTCATCCGGCTGCTTCTGGGACCCCCAGAGGTGATGGGCCCACTCCCAAAACCCATCTGTCCTCCTGGGAGCTCCATGGTCAGCTGAGCCTGGGGAAAGCAGAGTTCCAGCTTCCCCAGCCGATTTTTTGCGACTGCATGCTATAGCTGGTGGCACCAGGGCAAATCCAATGCGGGGCCACTAGGCTCGACAAAATGGAGGGGGAAAGGGCTGATCCCTGACTCCATCTGATGAATTCCCACCTGATAATCTTGTTTTTAAGGTTTTGATGTTACCTGAACAGTTGTAATAACCGCACCTTAACCCTTTGGAAAGTTGGATATGCTATGGGTAATTATCAAACATTTAGAAATTCAGGTCTGGAACTTTTATTTGGGCTAGAAATGTCTCTAATATCATTGTATTTTAATTCTGAAAAATACATATTTGTCAATAAAACATTGACATTGTTTCCACGCAAGATGTGAGAGAAGATAAAGGAAGCCATTACTAATGCATTTCTCAGCCATCCTATTTTTGCAAATGTGTGTGTGTTGTGAGAGAGAGAGAGAGTGTGTGAGAGAGAGAAATTTGGCATAATTGTCTAGGTTTGGGGTTCTGCTTTGGAAACTAAGGAATGTGCTGAGTTTTCAAATCCCTTTTCATCTAGAAAGAATCCACTCATGAAGGCTGTTGATGATGGACAAACACTCAACAAAGAAAGACCATAAGGATTTATAGTTTTAGTTTACTTAAGTAACTCTTGAGAGAAGTACCTAATTGCTATGTTTTCTATGACCATAGAAAAGTTTCTATTTTAAGACATAAGCGATTGACCTAAGCTTCGGTTTTGTTAGCTTAAATAAATTTTCAGAGTATATAACTTGCTAAAAAGACTTTGTATTTTATAATTTGAGTCTCAAATGGTGCTTCTCTTCCATATTTTCCAAAGTACTTTCTATTATAAAAGTGCTGTTTTCCATAAGAGACAAGCCAATAAACTAGAAATAGTCCTTGCATTCTGTTCACCTCTATTGATACCTGATTATCAATGGCTGATGTCTGATGAATGACACAAAAATGAAATACTTTTTGTATAGATCTGGAGTAAAATTAGTATCATTTTATGAGGTTTATCATCGACAAAATAAGTTTCCTTCCCGATACATGCTAATTTTATTCATTTATTCATTTATTTATTTATTTTTGCTCTTTTGGGGGTCATACCCAGTGGTGTTCAGGGGTTACTCCTGGCTCTTTGCTCAGGTATTACTTCTGGCAGTACACTGGAGACCATATGGGATTCTGGTGATTGAACCCAGGGGTCGGCCACATGCAAGGCAAACACCCTACCCACGGATTATCACTCCAGTTCCCAATAGATGCTACCTTTGAAAACAAGATGTACACATGTTGGTAAAAATCATTGTATAACTGTATCACTGTCTTCCCGTTCATCATCGATTTGCTCGGCGGGCACCAGTAACATCTCCATATGATCTGTCTCACTACAAATAGAGCCCAATGGCACCTGCTTGCTCCTGGAACATAAAGAGCCTCAAACCATTCCTTCAGGTCATGGGAATGAGGTCTATAATTGTTACTGGTATCTGGCATATCAAATATGACACGGGTAGCTTGCCAGGCTCTGCCGTTGGTAGCATACTCTTGTAGTCATCTCAAAATCCAGCATTTATTGATGAACCGCTGAGGGCTGCAAGCGGCTGCGTGAGCTGGGCTGTAGCCAGTAACAGCTCTGCCCCATGTCTGTCTCTGGATCAGCATACCTGGACTGGATTAAAAAAAGACTGCAGCAGGGTGGATCTCGATGAGCCGGGCTGTGATAGGCTGGTCTGTTGGTAAAAATAGAAGATTTGAATGTTCTGTTTCATAAGTGATAAGAATGAGAAATGAAGAGCATCTGTCATTATGAGGCCCTGTGCAGGTACTCAGAGTGAATTGTGGTGGATGTCAGAAGAAATTGAATTTGGATTCAATTCTATTTTTATACTGTTTATTTTCTTTTATTTTAATATTCTATCCGTGACCTATTCAAATGACTTCACATGCATCTCTAATAAGATCCTACTATTTAACTTGGCTTTGGCAATTATTGTTTTGTTTTGTTTTGTTTGGGGACCACACTTGGCACTGCTCAGGGGTTACTTCTGGTTCTGCATTCAGGTATTACTCCTAGCAATGTATGGGGACGATATGGAGCCCTGGGGATTGGAACCAGTTTGGCTGCGTGGAAGGCAAATATCTTACCCACTGTCTGGAAATGTCTCTGCTTGCTGCTGAGCTGGGGGCAGCTGTGGTTCCTGGCAATATCAGGGAGCAGGAACGAACCCCCTTCTGCCCCAAGGGGACTGACAAATGGATAAGACTCACAGATCTAGCAAAGTTTGAAAAAGCTTTACTCACACAAGTTCTGATAATACAATCTGGGAAAAGTCCTAGCCAGACTCATACCATGTGCTTGGGTTAGAATCCCAAGTCAAGATGGCGGCTGCACCCAGAACCATGTGCACAGGCTTGAGAGCAGACCCAGATGGCAGGCAGGTAGGGAAACGAGTGGGCAGAGAGAGTGAACAGGCAGAAGAGAGCCACTTCTGATACCCCTCTAACCTACCAGTAGGGCCCACAAGAATGGTTTCAGTAGGGGCCAAAATTCTGTCACATTCAGATGTGCATCCCCAACTGAGTTCACCTGACCTAGGCCATTCAAATGCTAATTTGCATCAGCTGACTTCCTAAGATCTCTCTACCAGGGGGAAGAGGGTCTACATATCTTAACCAGAAAGCAGTTCAAGATATAATTTGTCATATCATGAATACGTAGACAATTCCAGCAAAACTTTAAACCTCCACTACAGTCCATAATCCATGAAATGATTCATTTTGCATTTACGTTTAGAATAAGAGACATGTTATTTTGCCTGGAGGATAACTGGCATGTCTCGTTGAACTATCATAACCGATTACATTATGGTTGATCAGCATCACCAAGTATCTCTTGGAATAACTACATGTGTATGTCCCGTGGGGACTGGTGGGACAAAGAGAATATTGCCTTGGAGCTAGACTAGATTAATGATAATTTTTTCATATAAAATTATAAAATCAATCCAACTTTGCCCTCACCTCTATGCTCTGGAGATTCCTAAGGGCAGGAAGCAGCTCTTAACATATGTTAAATACTAGGGAGAACCTAGAGCTCATTAGGGAATGTCCCCAACAACCACTGTACTCTTGCTTTGGCATCATGAAAAGTTATTCTTAACATGACTCTTGTTCATTTTATTGGTGCTATCTCATTCCATCCTGTCCTCGAGGTGTTGCAGCTGCGGCAGTAGTGCCCAGCTGTGTCAGCAGGTGGCAGACAGGAGAAAGGCTGCGTCTTCACTCCCCAAGGCTCTGCCCTGTGGACCTGGCATGGTTGATGGTCTGACATAGAAAAATACAGGGTCCCCTGGGATGAACCCAGAGCCACAGCAGAGCCTGACAAGCTACTTGTGGTGTATTTAATATGCCAAAAACAGCTACAATAATGGACCTCATTTCCTATGAATGGAGACATTACTGGCGCTCATTTGAGCAAATTGGTGAACAGTGGGAAGATAAGTGACAAGTGACAAGTGACATCTCATTCCATATGCTCCTATGCAGTGTTCTCTCCTTGCAACTGCTATCCTAGCTCTGCCTAAAATACTTCTTCATCTTCACTTGACTATTCCCTTCTCCATCTTTAAGTCTTTGATGATTCTTGGAGATTTAGATTTTCAAAATTATTACTCAATACCAATTTCTTAGTATTATGCACATCATTTTAAGTACCTATAAGCATATCTTGACATCTTGGCCATGCCAGACAACTACATCATTACCTAACCTACTATCACTAATAATTTTAGAGATTGTAGGCATGCACATAGGCTAAGGAGCTCTATTGAAAGTACATCTTCCAGTCTCCCTCTATTTTGGTTCTCAGATTTTTAGTTCATGCCATATGCTAAAGAGGGCACAAAGAACCTATCTTCCAATTTATTGACAGCAGTAGAAGTGGGAAACATCTGCTCACTGGTCAAAATTGCTGTCAATATAGTTTCAAAATTTTCTGCTCTCCCCAAAATTGTCAGTTTAATGACGAAATAAAGTTTAACAGAGTTTGACACAATTTCTGGCCCTTATGAAATATTTGCAAACTAAATAAACCATTTTTATAGTTGAGTTGGATAATTTTACATTTTTCAAAGAAACTTGTTTAGAAAAGATGTAAGAGGAGAGAAAGAGAGGGGTCCTGTGTCCAAACCAGAGACTTGGCTTCTCCAGAGTGGAAGCAGGCAAGCAAAAAATATAAAGAAAAGCAAGCAAGGGAGAACAGGGGCTTAAAGAATAAGACGATTTTACATTTTTGATCCTATCGAACCTGTAAGATGTTTTTGAATCTACCTTTATTAATAATGTGGAGTAACAAGACATTATAATGCTTGAATAGTGTACCCAGTTTGTAAAAGCAGTAAACTTCACAATGTGAAACAAATGTAATTTGAGCTATGTTCTCATTGTATTACAAAATAAGTTATTGGGTTAACTCGATCTCTGATCTCTTAATAGTTCTCTACTCTAAAAACTGATAACAGTTTTATTTTATAATTTATGTTTGATGTGCGGACCACACCCTGTTGAACTAAGGGCTTACTCCTCACTCTGCACTCAGCGATCACTCCTGATGGGACTCATGGGACCGTAAGTGGTGCCAAAGATGAAACCCAGCTGGGTTGTGTTTAAGACAGGAAGCCCACCTTCTTTATCCTCTCTGTGACCTCCAATAATAGACCTTTCAAGAGACAGATTTGGGAACCAGACTGCCATGCCTCAAACACCAGCACTTCCATGTTTCAATCATGCAACCTTGCCTCAATTTTTTAAATTTCATAAGTGGTGGTGATTTGGGGATTGAAGGAATGAGGATATCTAAAGCACTCACAGCAAACCGAGAGTGGTCGGACAGTGGCTTGATTCATACTCACCATTGTGTTGCTATACCAAAGTGTTATTGCTACTGGATAACAGTTTTTCTAGTTCCCTAGTTATCAAAATGTGTGCAGCATCTGCTTATACTCTATGGAGAGTAGGGCTACAACTATTCATCCATGCCTTTTCACTCTATTCTACATCAGTAAAAATGAAAATGCTTTCTTTGCAAGCTAGGAGAACAGCCAATTCTTTCAGGACAATCTGAGGTTGTGAAAAATAGCCCATATTTTAAAGGAAATTAAGGATATTGAAGGATGATGGACTAGATTTTTAAAGCGTATACATTCTCTGGTGTCTCAGAAACTATAATTAGTGGCCTCCCATTGCTGGCCACAGCATCTAGGTATTAGTGCAGCAAAACAGTTGTGCACCTTCCTTTCTTAGGCAGTTCTGCATAAAGCATGCAGGCCACTTGGTTTTCCTTAGACTCATGTACAACTTTGGTCAATATCATTTTTATCACTCTTTCCCTGTGAGAACAGATCTTATCAAAGAGAAAATCAAAGGAAGCTTCTGGTATTACTATTTCCCAGACAACTTTTTTTGAATTCTTAAACACAATGCCAGATTACTGACAATCAAGACATGGCTTGCCCCAAAACTTTCCCTACAATGATCTCCATAATATCTTCAGGCTGTATGGACACAAGCCAAACAGAGCCTTCACCTTCACACTGTGTTTTAAGGAGTTGATGATCCATGTGGTTTTTATGAGTGAATAAAGATTGTTTGTTCTTCTTTCCCTGAGGCATATTGGAGGACTCATAAGTAAACACAAATAGACAAACTACCCCACTACCTCCCTTGCTCTTTTTATTTAGAAAAACTCGAGAATTTATCCTCTATAACATAAGTACTTCCAAACCCCTTGCCATCACTTTGAGACTCTAGTTTACTCTCTAATTCTATTACATATGGATAAATATGGGCCACGTAGATGGCATGTTTACATTCAAAGCTCAACAGAGAAGTTTTATGTTATAGCATTATATGGAGAAACACGATTAAGGAAAATTCTTTTCTCCTCTCTTCTCTCTCTCCTCTCCCTTCTCTCCTCTCCTCTCCTCTCCTTTCCTCTCCTCTCCTCCCCTCCTCCATCCCCCTCTCTCTCCTCCATCCCCCTCCTCCCTCCCTCCTCCTTCCTCTCCCCCTCCTCCTCTCCTCCTCTCACTCCTCTCCTCCCCTTCCCCTCCTCCCTCTCCCTTCCCCCTCCCCCTCCTCCCATTCCCTCCTCCATCCCCCTCCTCCTTCCTCCCCTCCTGCCCCTCCTCCACTCCTCCTCCTCCTTCTTCCCAACCCCTCCACCTCTTCCCTCCCCTAACCTCCTCCTTTCCCTCCCCTCCCTCCTCTCCCCTCTGCTCCTCTCCCTCCCCTCCTCTTCTCCCTCCCTCTCTCCTGCCCATCCCTCCCTCACCTCTCCTCTCCTCCTCTTCCCTACCCTCCGCTCCTCCCTCCTCTCCCCCTCCTCTCCCTTCTCTCCTCCTCTCGCATCCTCTCCCCTCCTCTCCCCTCCACTCCCCTCCTCCTCTCATTCCTCTTCCCTACCCTATCATCCCTCCCTCCTCTTCTCTCCTCTTCTATCCCCTACCCTCCGTCCGTCCACCTCCTCCCTCTTCTCCCTCCTCCTCTCCCTCCTCTCCTCTCTCCTCCTCTCTCCTCCCATCCCCTCCTCTCCCTCCTCTCCCCCGTCCTCTCCCTCCTCTCCCCTCCTCTCCCCTCCTCTTCCTCTCCCCTTCTCTCCCTGCTCTCCCATCCTCTCCTCCTCTCATCTCCCATCCCCTCCTCCCCTTCTCTCCCCCTCATCCCTATCCTCCCTCACCCCCTCACCCCTCATCTACCTCCCCCTCCAGTCCTCCCATCCCTCCTCCCTCCCCTCCGCCTCCTCCCCTCCTCTCCCTCCCTCCCCATCTCAACTCTCCTACCCTCCCTCCTCTCCTCCACCTCCACTCCTCCCCTCCCTCCTCTACATTCCCATCCCCACCCCTCCCTCATCTCCCCTCCATACTATCCTTTCCTCCCTCCTCTCCTCCCTCCCTCCCTTCCTCTCCTCCCCTCAGTCCCCTCCCTCCGTCCCCTAATCTCCTATCTTCTCCCCTCCCTCCCTCCCTCCGTCCTCTCCCCTCCCTTCCCCTCCCTCCTCTCCTCCTCCTCCTCCCTCCTGCCTCCCCTCCCTTCCCTCCCCCTCTATCTTCTCCTCCCCTCCTCTCCCCTCCCTCCCTCCCCCCCTCCACTTCCCTCCCCTTCTCTCCCCCCCTTCCTTCCCCTCCTCTCCCTCCACTTCCCTCCTCCTCCTCCCTCCACTTCCCTCCCCTCCCCTCCTCTCCTTACTCTCCCCTCCCTCTTCTCCCCTCCTTCTTCTCCTCCCTCCCTCCTCTCCCTGCTCTCCTCCCTCTCCCCCTCCTCTCCCCTCCTCTCTTCTCCTCTACTCTACTCTCTCCTCTTCTCCTCTCTACCCTCTCCCCTCCTCTCCCCTCCGTTCTCCCTCCTCTCCCTTCTCTCCCCTACTCTCCCTTCTCTCCTCTCCTATCCTCTACCCTACTCTCCCTGCTCTCCTCTCCTCTCCTCTCTCTCCTCTCTATCCTATCCTCCCCCTCCTCTCCCCTGCTCTCCTCTCCTCCTCTCTCCTTTCCTCTCCTCTCCTCTCTGTCCTCTCCTCTCCTCCTATCTTCTCCTCTCCCCTCCTCTCTTCTCCTCTCTCTCCTCTCCTCTCCTGTTCTCTCCTCTCTTCTCCTCTCTCTTCTCTCCTCTCATCTCCTCTCATCTCATCTCCTCTAATCTCCTCTTTTCTCCTCTCCTCTCCTCTTTTCTCCTCTCCTCTCCTCTTCTCTTCTCTCTCCTCTCCTCTCTCTCCTCTCCTGTCCTCTCCTCTTCTCTTCTCTTCTCTTCTCTTCTCTTCTCTTCTCTTCTCTTCTCTTCTCTTCTCTTCTCTTCTCTTCTCTTCTCTTCTCTTCTCTTCTCTTCTCTTCTCTTCTCTTCTCTTCTCTTCTCTTCTCTCTCTCTCCTCTCCTCTCCTGTCCTCTTCTCTTCTCTTCTCTCTCTCTTCTCTTCTCTTCTCTTCTCTTCTCTTCTCTTCTCTTCTCTTCTCTTCTCTTCTCTTCTCTTCTCTTCTCTTCTCTTCTCTTCTCTTCTCTTCTCTTCTCTTCTCTTCTCTTCTCTTCTCTTCTCTTCTCTTCTCTCCTCTCCTGTCCTCTCCTGTCCTCTCCTTTCCTCTTCTCTTCTCTTCTCTTCTCTTCTCTTCTCTTCTCTTCTCTTCTCTTCTCTTCTCTTCTCTTCTCTTCTCTTCTCTTCTCTTCTCTTCTCTTCTCTTCTCTTCTCTTCTCTTCTCTTCTCTTCTCTTCTCTTCTCTTCTCTCTCTCTCCTCTTCTCTTCTCTCCTCTCCTCTCCTCTCCTCTCCTCTCCTCTCCTCTTCTCTTCTCTTCTCTTCTCTTCTCTTCTCTTCTCTTCTCTTCTCTTCTCTTCTCTTCTCTTCTCTTCTCTTCTCTTCTCTTCTCTTCTCTTCTCTTCTCTTCTCTTCTCTTCTCTTCTCTTCTCTTCTCTTCTCTTCTCTTCTCTTCTCTTCTCTTCTCTTCTCTCCTCTTCTCTCCTCTCCTCTTCTCTTCTCTTCTCTTCTCTTCTCTCCTCTTTTCTCCTCTCCCTCTCCTCTCTCTCTTCTCTCTCCTCTCCTCTCTCTCCTCTCCTCTCCTCTCCTCTTCTCTCTCTTTTCTCTTCTCTTCTCTCTCTCCTCTCCTCTCTTCTCTGCTCTCCTCTTCTCTTCTCTTCTCTTCTCTTCTCTTCTCTTCTCTTCTCTTCTCTTCTCTTCTCTTCTCTTCTCTTCTCTTCTCTTCTCTTCTCTTCTCTTCTCTTCTCTTCTCTTCTCTTCTCTTCTCTTCTCTTCTCTTCTCTTCTCTTCTCTTCTCTTCTCTTCTCTTCTCTTCTCTTCTCTTCTCTTCTCTTCTCTTCTCTCTCCCTTCTCACATACAGATTGTGGTTTGCAGTACATACATTTAGGGCTTATCATCTATATCCCTTTGCCTACATTCGCTGCTCAGTTCTAAGCTCCCATTACAATTTCTAACAATTATTAGCACACTGTTCCCTTCCCTGTCTTTCCTAACCTCTGACTCCACACACCTGCAGTAGATTCCACCCCCTTATGAGACATATGGTATCCTGAAAACTACCAGAAATGATCCATAAGCACAGAGCCAAGAGTACTGAGATGTCTGGCTCCCAAAATAAAAATAAATGACCAACAAGATGGTAAAATATGACTCATTCACCAAGCATATCGGTGGGAAGGCATTCAGCCAGGGACCCATGAACTCTCTCTTAAGGCAAGACACATATGATGCACGTTAACTCAATAAAGGAGGCAGAGTTATGGGATGACTACTACTATACCTTTTCTACAGATGAAAAACCCTTAGGCAGGTTTATTAGAGTTTTGGCCCAAGGACCTTGGACTATTATATAGTAGAGATGAAAAAGAAAATAGGCCAAGCTCAGGTTGTACTTTGAGTGCCATTGCTGCCCAAAAGCCTCAGAGGTTCTCTCCCCACCTCTTTACTGCCACTGTTGTTTAAAAGGGCTTCGAACTAGCCCACCATTTTGCATCACTTGTCATAAGTTACAGATTTCTAGTCTAATTGTTTGATGCCTATGTCTTATTTCTAGGAAATTCAGAAGCTGGTCTCAATCCTTTCATGGTTAGACTCATGCTGTACATTTCTTCAAACTATGAATGAAGTTAAGATGCGTAATTGCCAAAAAAAAATCATCACTGGTTTCTATTATAGTAACTACTAATAAAGTTGGATTACAAATAGAAGTCCTTTTTAAGTACTACCATGCCATTTGGTAAAATTGCAACTGTGTATAACATTAATTGATTACAAATGTCAATATCTGTGCTTTAAAAGATGTCATTTTGAATTCTATTTGAGTATGAAATTCCTAATCAGTAAAGAAATAGACCAATAAACTAATTGTATGCTTTGAAGAGATTCTTGAATCCATTGAGAACAGATATTATTGCTCTTTGATATGAAATAATTTTTCTATATAATTTTTGAAGTTAGATAATGCAAGAGATGAATGGAATAGAAGAGCTGAAGAAAAGAAATGAGTCAGTTAGGTTTCTAGGGAGAAGGCTTTTGACATGGTCCAGTTACTGCGTCACGACTTCATGTTTCTTAATCTTGGCAATAAAATAAAGTCTTCAGAGAAGGACTTTTTTCAAGTCCAAAAAACATGACACTTCAGAGCTCCAACCATAACTTCTCTTTTTATGTCTATGGATTTACAGTGTTTGCAGATGGAAGTAATTTAATACCCTGGTGATCTTTCATCTAGCCTGCTTCCTTTCAGTGACCTTATGTTTACTATATGAAAACACCAACAAGGTGTCTGATTTCTTCATGGAAAAATGGCAACTATTTAAAACAAAAGGATTTTGTCCAGCAGAATCATAAATCTTTCACTGTTTCTATAATTTGACAACAACAAAAAGGCTCATTTGTTCTATGAGGAGTGTTTGCCTGCGAGACAAGGCCAATTTCACTTTCTCATAAAAAATGCATTTCTTAAGATGGGGGATGATAGCATAAAGAAAAAAAGAGTAGAATAAAAAAAGATACTTTTGTATCTCTGGCAGCATAATCAGATCCTCTCATTTCCACAGCATTGTCTCAAATTGTCCATAAGTTATATCCCTTTGAAAAAAAAATTCCAAAATACCTCCTGGCATTTCCCAAGATGCTTTGAAAATAATAGCCAGTTCTTTGTGCTCTTCACACATCTCTGCTTCAGCATGTGTGGTTCCTGCTGATTTTAAAGCCAGTCCCTCACCCCAGAAAGCAGACTCTTCCTGGGATGAGAGAAGTACTTAGTAACCACAGTAACACACCTTTCTAGGGACTCTTCCCATCGACATTTAATAGGTCAAGTCATAAATAATGGAATGAAATATTTCAGCAGAAGACCAGAAGCTGCAACTGGAAGATTCAGGAAATGGATAACAGCTGTCTTCGAGGTGATGAGATGCAAGATGCCTTCCTATATGGGACAGAATTTTTTTCTAGTGAGAGCGAGAATTTTCAATCTGGAGTGTCCATTCTGTTTGCTATATAGATCAGGGAAATGCAAATGTCAAATGCTCTTACCAGGCCATTACTACATCCATAGCAATATTGTAGATTCTAAATGACAGTGCTGATTTAGGATTTGTATATAAGGAAGTGACTCAGGAATTATTTTTTTAAAAAATCAGTGCTTTTAGACATTAAAAATTCCTTAAATAGAATGAACTATATTAGTTTAAGCAAATGTTATTTAAACTTATTTTACTTAAACACACTTAAACTATAGTTGGGGACCTAATACCTGTCACAAATGTTTTGATGATGCAAGTAATATGGGAAGAAAAATCATATGATGAATATAGACAGGAAAGAAGCAATATTCTAGCAGGTAGTTTAAAGTAAACTAAGCTCTAGTTTGGTAGAAAGTTGGGGAAATAAAGGGCGTCTGCCAGATACAGTGACTCAGGAAAGAAACCATGGTATATTGAGGGAATAAAATTATTTCAGAATGCTGGTCTCTACCATTATCTTAATGATGTGGGAGTACTAAATTATCTACCTTTAATTTATTTCAATTTATGTCTGTATCAACAAAAAATAGGCCATTACAATGGCAGACCACTGCTGTATATTCTGGAAAACTAGATCTCCAGGCAACAATAATATTCAGAGAAGATATTAGAGTAGTAATACAAGAACTTATATCTCAGAAAAAATCACTTAGTAGGAGTATGTGGAAGTGTGTGTGGTGGGATGAAGAAGATTTTTTACTCATGGTAAAGAAATGACACAGAATTGCGACACTTTGGTAGATAGAGTATGGAAAGTGAATAAAAGATTCCTTCCTGTGAACATCATCCTTCTTGGTTTATGAGAAGCAGTTAATGAGAAGCATTAACTGAGAAGCAGTTATATTCTTATCACTCAGAGGATGAGTAAGGTTATCTCAGGAAGCTATAAAGGCACTTGATTATATAAACAATAAGCTTTTGATAACTGTTTTCTATGCATCTGCATTTGATCAGATTTTTATAAATTAATGATATGGGATAAACTAACACTCCAAGTGGTTTAGATAGTTTTAGGAATATCTAGGAGAGTTATTCTATATTATCCTAATATTTCCTAATATTCTATGAGTAACAAATAGGATGGGGCCACCTGTTTCTAGGATTAATCACACTCAGATACAAGTCTTGAAAGTTAAATAAATTCACAAATAGTTTGATGGCTGACTTATTCTATAAATCTTTAACCTGGTATTGTTTCAGGATCTCTCAAAATTTATTCGATTATAAGTGTCTTTGTGTACACCATATATATGTATATATATTTATATATATGTGTGAACACATAAATTCAGTAAATAATTGAGTAAAAGTTGACTTGTAGTCAAATCATAATGTTTCTCTCTCCCACTGGTTTGTAAGAGGTTTCCTTTGGTGACTGGTGGTGAGTTGTAACAAGCACAACACATGAATAGCACATCTTATAGTATGTGGTATTTATTAATATTTAATAACTATTTGTTTCTCAGTCTTCTCTCACAAGACAGTTTTCTAAAGGCTATGAAAGATATCAGACAGCCACGTCCTGTGGCTACTATCTCTGTATCACAGATGCAGAGCTCTCAAAGAGGAGAAAGTGTCCATTACAATTTTGCTAGTCTTCTCAGCAGATCTCTCTTGGGTCCCTTGACTTTACTGTCTGCTTCATAACTCCTAGCCTTTTATTACATTTAGGTCATCTCTTTGCTTCTTCCCCATTATTGTTTCCCCTCTTCTCAGAGTTTGATGTGTCATCAGCTACAGCTGCCCTTTATAAATTACCTTTAACCTTCACTTCTTAGACTTACTTTTGCTTATTCTGTTGTTGACTCAATGTCTCGGACCCTTGGAGGCTTGTATTTCTAATCCCCAGGAACTGAGACCCTTCTCTTGTTGAAACTGGAATGAATGTTTTAGGTTGGATAGGACATAAAGGTGTCCATATAGTTCCTCTGTGTGGGGTTTAATAATGTAGAGTGCTCAAATCTGTTCATTTGATTTATAAAAGCAACACCTTGTCAATGATTTTCAAAATAGAATATTTCTACAATTATAACTACTTCAAGAGAAAGGATATTGTAAAATTAAATCCATTATATGGTGTGGGGTTCCTTTGTCTTCTTGCTAGGCTCTGTTGGGGTGGCGGGCCACGGCTAGAACCCACCATCCCTCCTGGGTGCCTCGTGATCAGATGGACACAGGGAAAGCAAGTAGCAGCTCTGCCCCATGTGTGTGAACCCCACGCGGTTCATCAATCGTTGCTCAAGTTTTGAAGTGACTACTAGAGTATCCCACCCACACGGCAGAGCCTGGCAAGCAACCTGTGTTGTATTTGACATGCCAAATACCAGTAACAATTATAGACCTCATTCCCATGACCTGATGGAATGGTTTGAGGCTCTTTATGTTCCTGGAGTGGACTGATGTCCTTGGGCTATCTTGCATGTGACAGGACATATGGAGATGTTTCTGGTGCCCGCTCGAGCAAATCTATGATATATGGGAAGACAGAGATACAGTGATATCTACTTCATATTAAAAACAATTTTAAGTCTATAGTTCTTTAAAGACACATAATCTGTTTCATCATTTTAAATGGTTTCAGGAAACTTTCAGCTGTATATGGTGTTAATTGGTTGTATTAGAGTACAGCTAACTTGGTAAACAGAGACAAATGGCTTGGACTTTTATGGATGCTATTTTAAAGTTTGTTATAATTTGTAAAGGAAGAATTTTTTGTTTTGCATATAAGCATTTGAATAATCCAGTGAGATGTATAGATTAGTGGCATCTTTATGAGTTGTACCTTTGAGTGAAAATCCCCAAAATACAAAGAGTTAAGTCAATTACAGATTCACAAATCATCTTCCAACATTAAAAATTATTTGGATAAGATAACACACATTATGTGTTTTTTTTTATTCCCTTCCTCTGGGAAACGAGACCACTTTGAGAAGAAAACAGATTCGATGGCCATCAGCCCACAGTAAAGCAGTGGGCCTCCCTGGCAGGGCATGAAGAGGCTGATCCTTGGTCTAATTAAGCATACTCCCCCTGGGACCTGGCGAAGTCAAAGTTAAGTCTTGCCTTGTTTCTTCACAGCAATGGGAAAATCCACCTCTCTGCAGCAGCATTCCCTTGAAAGGAACACATTTGTGAACTTGGAAGCATGGAGGGCAAATTCTGGAGCAGCCAGTTAGCAGAATTGGCAGAAACCCATCCTAAGCTCTTTGGTCTAAAGACACTTTTACTCCCCTCCCCCAAAGAGAGAAGCCAGAACCATATGGTCCAAACCCCAGGAGGTTCTCCTCCATGGTGTGTGGTTTCCCAGAACCTTATTCCTTGAGCTTGAGGCTTGCAAATAGTTCTGTGATGGAAGACACAAGTTGTCATGGTTTTGTAGCCCATGGGAAAGGAACACAATCATTTCCAAATCAAGGATGCTGCCATTTGTGCTAGACATTCTTCTATGAAAGAAGAGGAGAAGGTGATATTGCACCAACCTGTAGGTTTCTTGCAGGTTTATGGACTTTTATATGTTCTGCTCCTCTGAATTAGAGGCAGAGTTGTTCTAATATCCCAGCATTATAGAATATTAGAGAAGGCACCAATTTCAGAATCATTTGACTCTATTTTAACTGTGCTTTAACCATCTATTATTTATGTGCTACTCTAATGAACTAAGTGAACATATCTTGACCATTATATAATTTTCTTTACATTGCCAACTTTTTAAGGACAGTATATAAATGGGATATTATCACTGTCTCCACCACGGATAAATACTCTTATGCCCATTGTGTTGAATCTAGGGAAAATATTACTGTTATAATGATACATAACTTATCTCATTGATCCAGTGTGAGACTCAAATGTGATCATATCAGTGAAATGTGTTGTTAATTATTAAAAAAAAACTATCAATAAAAGGTTGGCGAGCTTAATGTAGTTTATGACATCTTGAGTGATTTTCAGGGCATGGGATACCCAAGCTCTTACACCTTAGTATAAAAAAAAAAAACTATAAGACATTTACCCAAACATTTTATTCATGTTTTGTCATTTTTCCTTTTTCAGAAGTGTTTCTCAAATGTGGCCCAAGGATATGTAACATCAGAAGCAATTGGTCACCTTAGAAGTGATTATAAGTGCATGTTCTTGGACTGATAGACAAGAAATTTTGGGGTGATATTGAGCAACCTGCTTAATAAGACTACTGTGCAAATTTGATGCATGTTATTAAAAGAGAGAATCACTACTATGAATTACTTTATCTTTATGTCTTGTTAAGGTGCATAGTGCTTAGGCCAAATTTTTTTCAATTGTTTCCTCAAAGTATAAAATGGGTCTGAGAAACTACAAACATTTAATGAAGTCTGATTTATAAAAATGACACTTATACATGACTTTGCCTTTTTCAATTACTATATTCATTCATTAGGCATCTACTCCACACATACAAATGTACCAGACACTAAATTCAATTATTTTTCATAGCTCTTGTCTTCCATGCTATCCTATCTTATTCAAAGTATAGTACACATTTTAAAAATTAGAAATACACGTCTGGCATGCTTTTAAAACCTGGAAGATAACTTTATCTGTTTTCTGGTCCAAGATGTATTTCCTCCCTACCCCACCCCACTTCTTTTTATTGCCCTTTTTCCATCAATAAAGAGTCAGCGAAGACAATGGGAACTAATAGGTTGATGCATTTTCCTCATGTACAAGAAGACTTTGTTGAGAACTCTCCATGGGAAGCTGGTCTTTGTTTTACTGCAATTCTACAATAACCTGCTGACCTTGAAGAGATCTAGCTTGAAAGCTTAAACATCTTACTGCCTGCCAAAAAAGCAAGAAGAACCTGCACTTTGGGATTTGGGGAGATTTTATGTATTTGGAAGAACATTCCCTTGATTATATCTTCTGCAGAGACCAGAACCAAGGCATTCAGAAACAGCTGTGCACTGGGATGCTGCTGGAGTAGACGCTTCGTGTTCAATTCATTGACCCCACACATTTCTGAGAAGACTTCAGAGCAGTTGTTTAGAACACATGAGCTGAGCTTCAAGTTGACCAGGAGTTTTATTGTCGTTCTGTATTCCTCGACAGAATTAATTTTTAAGAAACCTAATAGAAGACTTATTTTATCCACCTTTCTCTTCCACCATATCCCTAAATACTACCTTCTTTTCTTCTCTAAAATCCAGATTTTTTGAAAGAAAAAGGGAAAAATAATTAATGGCGCTGAAATATAAGAACTGGAACTGACTGATATGGTCCCCTCCCAGAGGCCATCCTTATATGGTGGGTATTTTTTGATATACTATAATTAATTCCTTTCAATTTAATAAGGAAATCAATAGGAAAGGCAATGATTAACACATAAATACATTCCAGGGCTGGTGAGATAGTGCAGTAAGTAGGGTACTTGACTTCTATGTGGTTGAACCCAACTCTATCCCTGGTATATAATAAGGTTTCCAGAGTCCCACAAGGAGTAACCCCTAGTGCTGAGCCAAGGAAGGTCAAAATAATTCATTAATTAATCAAATGTCTTATGTCACCACAGTGAATATGGAAGTTACTTGCTTACTTACACTACAAAGAGATTGTAGTTGTCTGACAGTTCCAAAAGTCAGCAAGAGATTGAATAGGAAAAAAAGAAAATATTTAGTACTTAATGTATATTTTCCTTCTCTAAAAAGCCATCACTTTTGAAAAAGAGAGGTATACATGTCCATTAAGCATTGTTGTTAAAAATTTTCAATTATCACCCTACTGAATTTCCCAAAGGTCACTGGTTGTTTAGATATTTGGCCAAACATAATTCTATGTATGTAATTTAAAAGTGTTAATTTCTGGATGAAATTTACATTTGAACTGGTAGAAGAAGTCAGGCAATCTTCTAAAATGGGTGGAATTCATCTGATTAGATCAAGAATATTGGAATAGAATCCAAAAGTTGGTGAGATAACTTCTTCCTCATTCTTTGAGCTAGATTGTTGGTGATTTTTTATCTTTCGTATTAAAACTCATAACAAAATATCTTTTAGGGGGCATTTGGTTGCTTCTTTTCAGACTAAATTTACAATTACTGGCTCATCTGGATCTCACTGTAAATATATGATATATTTACCTCCATAATTGTGTGAACCATGACTTACCATCTCTCTTCACTCCTCTTATCCATTTTCTTCTCAATCCTTTACCTTTTCTTCTCTATTCCCTTATTACTTCCTTTTCCCACATATATGTACACCATGTTGGTGCTGTTTCTATGGAAGATTCCAAGTGATATTAAGTTCTGTGTTTTAGGTACTACTGATATTTCCATTTTACAGATAAGGAGACACAATAAGAATTAGATAATTCCTGAGGTATTTAAAAACTATAGCAATGCATTCATGATACTTAATTGAAGTGTATTTGTCTCTCCCCTGAAGTTAAGGTTGGACCAAGTTATTCATTCATAACAAACAGCATTGTTTAAAAATCAAGTAAAACTTGCCACTTGTCACTTCTCTTCCCGTCGTTCATCGATTTGTTTGAGCGGGTGCCAGTAACGTTTCCATTAGTTGGGAATGAGGTTCATTATTGTTACTGTTTTTGGCATAATGAATACACCACCGGTGGCTTTCCAGGCTCTTCCATGGCTTTGGGTTCATCGAAGGGGACCCAATCTTTTTCTATTTCAGACCATCAACCATCCATGCCCCACGGGGCAGAGCCCTGGGTATAGACAAGCCTGTCTCCTGTCTGCTATCTGCTGATGCAGCTCGGCACCACCACCACACCTGCAACACCGTGAGGGGCAGAAAAAAAACAAACAAACAAATAAAACTAGAAATTCCAATAGGGAGATCCTCATTTTGGACCCCATAAGCCTTAATAACTAAACCTAATAACAGCTACAACACTCCCAAAGTGGGGTTCTAAACTAATTCACCACTTTGGAGTTCCTCATTGACCCTGGAGAAATAATCCATGGAAGACTACTGACTACCCTGCTAATTATATATTTCTGACAACCTTTCCCCCGTCTTTTACTGACTAAAATAAAAAGTTCTTACTTTGATCAAGACACTCTCATTTGTTGGGAATTTGCCGCATTTTGGATAGCTTAATAAAACCTACTTGATCCTTAAGATTCTTCTAGTGACTGTTTCTAGTGAAAACACATAGTGTTTTCCTGAAAGTTTGAACCAGTTGGCATTCCTGCCAGCATTGTATGAGGATTCCTTTTTCAATTCCCCCCAACCCACAACCATGCCATGTTTTAGTGGTTGTTGTTGTGGGTGGTTTTCACTGAAGTGCTATCTAAATATTGCATTGTTTTTCCTAATGGTAAACTATGCAGATTATTTTTTCATTATGCCCATTAGCCATCTGCATAATTACATCAAAGTGAGAACTTATGCACTACACAAGCAAAGAGGACTGGAGAACAAAGCATTCTACGGATTAGGAGAAAATATGGCCAAAATCACTCATCTGACCAAAAAATTAATATCCAAGATATATGAAACACTTGTGAAACTTAAAATATGCAAAAATAAACAAACAAATCAGCTTCATCAAAAATGGGAAGAGATAGATTGAAAGTCCTTCAAGGCAGAGCCAGTTCTTTTAGCCAGACCCTCTTTGTGTTTCTCCTCCAAATGTCAGCATTCCATGGAACATAAATCTCCTATCACAACCCCATCCCACCCCTCAAAACCTGATAAAACAGGTTACCAACTTCACCTCTCACTCCAAATAGTTTTTTATACACTGTTTATAAGTGTCAGTAAATCAAATAAATGAATACACTTTCCCTCTGTATCAGTGGACCACAGCAATGTTCTCTTCAAATATTCCTTAACAGGAGAGATTGAGCTCAATTGTGCACTCACCCAAAGGGACTCATGAAAGAGGGCTGGTGCATACCATTTTTTTCTTATTATAAAAAACAGTATTTTGCAAGACAGAATCTGACTAATTGAGGGCTCTGCTTAGTGAGATCTAATTTAATAACATTCTGATATAATTTTCAAAGAGTAATGACAGGGTGATATAATAGGCCATTTTTCCCCAGAGATGATCCCTGTGACAGTATAATAAGCTTCCTGATGGATTGCAGCTTCCTGAAAGTGATTGTTTCTCACCTCCAGGCCTTTGCACAGGCTGTTCTCACTGCTCAAAACCCGTTTCCCCTGATAATCTGTCTACCAGATCTAGCTTCACTCTACTTCCCTTTTATCCTTCAAGGTTTGACTGTAGAGACAATCTCCTCCAAGTCATTACCTTCTTGTCCCTGGATCTGTGATTATCCCAAGGATTCCAAAATCAGCTCTTCTTACACCCATTGAGGCTAAAAGTATACTTTTTAGAAATAAAAAGGATGCTGGGTTTTAATTGTGATATATTCTACTCGTGTGTCTCGCAGTACAGATCCCAGCCCCAGGAATGGTTGGTCTTCTCTGAGTGCGCATAATATAATTATGAAGATTAAATAACTGAGAATTGAGTGTGATTTATAAGAAGTCCTGAATAAACATTACCTTTATTTCTTTTATCATAAATGAATCACGAGTCACAATGAGCATACTGAATTACTTTCCCTGGTTACAATGGGTACAAGTTGAATGTATAAATATTGTACACTACCTTGGTGATTTTGTCTTGTAAGTAGTGCAGCTAATGCTAAAGGCAAGAGAAATTCTTTATCACTTTTATGATTGTCACTTGATTTCAAATAGCTTTCCCAGCAGAATCCCTACATTTGTTTGTATCTTGCCAAACTTTTAGATCTTATACCGTGAGTCATAATGACTACCACCTTCTCTTTTTTCTACTCTTTGAAAGTATTTTGTAAATTATTCATTCACCTTTCACATGCAGGCCTCTTTCTTCATTTCAAGGGCATCCAATTTAATTCTGCTCTCATTTCCTTTAATTCTCTGATTTCAGCCATTTCTAGTGATTCACAACTTCTCCTACATCCGGTTTCTCCAACTGCAATCTCCCATTCCCCATTTAGATGTATTTATTTCTTTCCAAATAGCTCTTATCATATTACTCTCTGCTAAATATAATTTATTGACTGCCTAGGTCTTAAAAATGGGAAATTTCACATATTTGCTGCAGATTTCTGTGAAGACACATTGCCTCTTTTTTACTTTATTTTCTCCCCTTTATTGGAACCGTATGGCTTTTACCAGAACAGCTCTTGCTCCCATTTCCAGACTTTTAACCATTCTCTCTCCTTTGCAGGAAAAAGTTCTCTTACTCAATCTTGTCTCTGTAAATAATATTGTTTAGCAAGGTTATCTCAAAAGTCACATTCTCAAATTATTTTGCTTTTCCTCGTTCTTTCCTGGATTCAGAAACTATATTATCTCTTTTCTTGTATCTCTGTGGCCTTCTGTAACTTTTTGTAGTTTTATTTCCTATGTATTGGCAATTTGTCTTCTTTCTTTGTAAAGTTTAAAGTTATTGATGGGGGCCCAAGTGACAGCACAGTGGGTAGAGCATTTGTCCTCCACGGGGC
This sequence comes from Cryptotis parvus, assembly GCA_021461705.1. NCBI lineage: Eukaryota > Metazoa > Chordata > Mammalia > Eulipotyphla > Soricidae > Cryptotis > Cryptotis parvus. The sequence goes on along the minus strand of JAJIBD010004580.1, from coordinate 14,201 downwards.
CATTCCAAGTTCCATCCCAGGCATCCTATATGGTACCCTGAACACCGCCAGGAGTAATCTTGAGTGCAGAGCCAGAAGTAATCCCTGAACATTTGCCAAGTGTGACCCCAAAATCAAAATAAATAAATAAATAAAATTGTTGCATATTTAATTTTCTTTGTTGTTTTTGTTGAGATAACATAGTTTAAATATCATTATGCATTTACTGTGCAAAGTTACCACACCTTTACCGTCACCCATATGCCAAAATTTCTTGCTTTCCAAACTGTAAACACATCCTAAAGTTAAGCTTAGTGCTTGTAATCAAATAAAACTTGCATTCGGGGTCCATAGAGATGACTCATTGGGTATGTTGATATTCTGCTAGCTAGATGTCTTGGCTTTATCCCTGGCGCTATGTGTGCCCTGAGAATCTCAAGGTCTAACTCCCGAGCACAGAACCATATGTAGTTATAGAACATCACCAAGTATGACCCAAAAAGATGAATTAAATGCAAACAAAAGACTTGTATACTGAACTTAAAATGCATTAGCTATAGTTTATAAATCTTGCTAATAAAAGGTATCATTTAAATTCTATAATTTCAGCATAAAATAAAGATCATTTTATTCCCCCCATATATTTTTGTCAAGTGAGAAATCTTTCTGCTGTTAAGTAAAAATATTTATGCAAAAAGCATCTTTCACATAAATATCTTTGCCTAAATTCAATTTAAATAGACATTATTTTTGTATTCATATTTGCTGTCAGAACAACTATCTACCTTCCAATTACCTAAGCTCAAACCAAGTCAACTCAAGTTATATTTCATCAAGAAATCGCTTGTATTGATAATTGCTTTTGGGCTTCAAACTAGCTGATTTACTAGCTTTTCTATTTAGAAGTCATTACTTTTTTAGGACCTTAGGATCTTTTGCACTGCCTGGGGAATTTGGCTGACTCCTTTAATTAGAAAAAAAACAAGATATTTAACATATGCTGAGATTTGTGATATTTGTGATGAGGCTAGGGTTAGATGAGGAGAAAGTCTGGGTTTCTGAAGATGAAATTCTTTTTTTTAACCTTTCTGGTGATATTTCCTGAATTAGTGAAGAAAGAAAAAAAAAAAAAAAAGAATGTGTTTGCTAAGCACATGACCCCAGAGAGACTCAGTAGATTTGCTAAGACGATCGTCAGCCAGCGGACAAAGTGCTCTCCGAAGAAATAAATATGAAACTGAAAACTGCTCAAATGAGGAACAAACGGTACTCGGGAATGAAATGTTTTTCAAGTACATATTGTTAATTATTTTTTTAGAATTAGGATTTAGATCCACATTGGATCCAATAATTCTTAACCTTAATAAAAAGCGGCATGTGGCAGAATTCCCACCAGAAAGTTGAGAGGTATCTGGAACACAGAAGACAGGTTTGGCTCACAACACAAAAGGCCCTTGACTCCCAGAGGCAATATTTTTCTTTGACAATTATGAAACCCTTCAAATTGTGTTAATAAATCTGTTTGAAGTAAAAATGTGAGTTGAGGAGAATATGCCATAGCTTGCTGCAAACTAAAAATGGTGCCTACTTTGGCTAAATGCTTTGGGTTATATCTTTACTCTTTTCTGGGTCTTTACTACATTTATACAAAAGGCAACATGGGGATATTCAATGGCCTGGAAATATCAAATTATCACTGAACTGCGAGTTACTGTTTTTAAAAATGGAAAACTTTGGGGGATTGTAAAATAAGCAACACAATTTACTTAGAAAGGAACATTAACCCCAATGCAGATGTAAAAAATGAAAAAAAAAGGAAATAGGTTCTTTCCCCATCTCTCTCAAGAGACCTAGGAATATTATCAAGGACTGAAATAATTAACTGTCATTAAAGGACATACTTATCAATTATTATTTGCATAAAATTTGCAGTTCCTTTTAAAAACTATATTTAATAGACAATTGATATATAAAATGTACTTGCTAAATAATATTACAATCATGCTACTGGTGAAGCAACAACTTAATAAAAATAATATAAGATATAACGGCTATGCTTTTACAAAGAGACAGCATTGATAACAATCTTTCTGTATGCAGATTAAAATGAAGCATACAATTTCCATGTATGCCACCAAAAATATACACTATATATAAATATTAAAGATGTTTCCATATAGTGATTCAAAATGCCACATCAAGATAAAGTTGTTTGCCTAGAAAAATCAATATCCCACTAATAATAACTATTATAAGAATACAAACAAAATACTTCTTACTAAACGCAAAATACTTCTTACTTCTTACTAAGCGTAATATTTTATTTTAAGACTTAAAAAATTATGGAGACCACTGAATACATATTGCATAAAACTAATGCCATCATTTTATTATTTCCAGAGTATCTAATTTTAAAGACATTTTTTCTTATTTTATATTTTGCATTATAGTATTGACCCTTCTAAAGTGATTATTTATTCAACTTTTCTCTGCACTTTCACTTTGTTTTAACATTAGACTATTCTCACTTTGAAAAGTCTTCTAGTTCACTGATCTTTTCTCTTTGACCCTCTATAGGGCCATAGTGGTTTTATAATTGCATTTTTTTTCCTCTTCAAAACTTTCATTTCTTTCTACTTGAAATTTTCTCTACTTTCTTGCTGAAGATTTTTTTCCTTTCTTTATTTTAACTATTTGTGATCAGTTCTTTAGTCCTTTTATAGCAGTTTCTTGTCTTAACCTGCTTGGATTGTCATAACAAAATATTATTGACTGAGTAACTGAGTAGTTTCAATAACAGAAAGCATTTTTCCCACAGCTAGGAGGCTGGGAGCTCAAAATCATGTTAATCACATGCTCAGCTGTTTTTGAGAGCTCCTTTCTGGCTGTGCAGATGACCGCTATTTGAGGGGGGGTGAATAAGATATGAAGAAAGGGAGAAGATCAAGAAAGTTAGGCCAAAATATAATAGAGAAAGAAAAAGAGTTGTGTTTACATTTTTGATGTCTCATAAAAATGCTATTTCTACCAGACTGGGGCCATCCTTGCAGCTTAGGGACTCAATGGGCCTCCAAATGATTATTTTTTTGGAAAAAAAACAATAAGTCAGACCATAAAATTGAGCTGAACTCTTTGTTAAATAGTTTCAATATCTGTATCATTTCAGTTGTCATGGTTTGATATTTTCACATTATATTAGTTATTACTACCATGAGTAATTGTTATTTTTTTAACATTTTATTATACCACCATGAGATATACAATTACAACGTTGTTCACGTTTGGAGGTTTCGGTCACACAGTGTTCCAGCACCCCCGCCTCCACCAGTGCCCATCACTCACCACCCATGTCCCCAATTCCCTCCCCCTCCCACGTCCTGCCTAAATGGCAAGTTCTTTATTTCCTCTCTCTCTCCCTCTCTCTTCCTTCTCCTACACATTGTGGGTTGCACTATGTACACTTAGAAGCTATTATTTTCATTTTTTTGTCTGTATTTAATGCTCGGTTCTATGTTGGTATCAGACCTTTTGACATTTATTCACACATGTTCCCTTCTCTATCTTACCTAATCTCTGACTCCCACGCTCTTGTGGTAATTTCCTCTTTTGGTAAGATCACCTGGTATATTTATGTCATGCAAATAAATGCAGTCATTCTATGTCTCTTTCTTTCTGACTAATTTCACTCAACATGATTCTTTCCATGTCCATCCGTTTATAGGCAAATTTCATAACTTCATTTTTCCTGACAGCTGTATAGTATTCCATTGTGTAGATGTACCACAGTTTCTTTATCCAGTCATCAGTTCTCGAGCATATTGGTTGTTTTCAGGTTCTGGCTTTTGTGAATAGTGCTATTATAAAATAAAAGTGCGGATTGTGTTTTTGCTGTGTGTTTTTGGCTTCCCAGGGGTATATTCCCAGGAGTGGTATGGCTGGGTCAAAGGGGAGCTCAATTTCTAGTCTTTGGAGGAATGTCCATATTGTTTTCCAGAAAGGTTGTACAAGTCGACATTCCCACCAGCGATGTATGAGAGTCCCCTTTTCCCGCATCCACTCCAGCACTTGTTGCTTTTACCCTTTTGGATATTGGCCATTTTCTCTGTGGTGTGAGGTGATATCTCATTGTTGTTTTGATTTGCATCTCTCTGATGATTAGTGATGATGAGCATTTTTTCATATGCCTTTTGGCCATTCGAATTTCTTCCTTGTCAAAGTTTCTGTTCATCTCTTCTCCCCATTTTCTAATGGGGTTGGCTGTTTTTTTTTCTTATATAGCTGTACCAGTGCTTGATATATCCTGGATATTAACCCCTTATCAGATGGGTATTGGGTGAATATTCTTTCCCATTCTGTGGACTGTCTTTCTATCTTGGTCACTATTTCTTTCAAGGTGCAGAAGCTCTTCAGTTTCATGTAGTCCCATATGTTTATATTTTCTTCTAGTTGCTTTGTTAATGGTGTTTCACCTTTGAAGATGTCTTTAGCTTCCTCCGCAGGAATGCACCTGGTGGGAAGAACGCGGGGATCTGCTGGGCGTCAGGGCTGGATGGCGTCAGGTGGGAGGTATGGACTACGCTTGGTGGAGCTTTGGTCCTGTCCTCAAAGCTGGAGCCTTTTCTCCTGGAGCGGGGGGGGCAAGGGGTTGCCTGCCGGGAACGCACCTGGTGGGAAGAGCGCAGGGATCTGAGTAATTTTATTTTTATCCTATATATATTATAAATAATATTGTGTTGTCCAGTCCTGGTTGCTGTGATAATGTTCTATTTAGGACACAATCTTCTATTTAACAGGTACATGTTTAGGACCATTGTAGATTCTTGAGCATTAATTTTGTGAATTGTGGTTCACACTCAGATTAGTTTTAAGTGTTTCCAATATGATATGGGTCAGTCTCATTTGTAGACTTCCCAGAGGTGAGGTTAACCAGAGTTCTGAACAGTGTTTTAGGTCAGTGATAAGTTCTTAATTCTTATTGCAATCTGTCTTGGTTGTTTCATCTTATATTATTTAGAGGTTTGCTCAGGAATTCACAGAGTGTGTGAAAATCTTTCTACAACTTCTCACCTCATCTTAATTCCTTGCTCAGCCCTATTATGGGTTAGAGAAAGGATATGCAACATTGCTGTAATATTTCAAGGATGTGAAGAAAGACTGAGGACCCATAGTCTTAGCAGCTAAATAATAAGAAAATACCTGCTCAGTACTGAATAAGTAAATATTTCTTTTTTCTTTTTTGCAAAGTTTTGGCACCATACCTGGCAGTGCTCAGAATGTATTTCTGACTCTGCACTCAGAACTTATACCTAGAGGGTTCTAGGAGCCTTATGCGGTGCTGGGAATGAAACCTGAGAAATACAAATGCAAATAAATTTTTAGCCACTCTACTATCTCTATGGACACCTGGAAGTTCTTTATTCAGCCAACTGAATAAACTGCTAATATATTACAGATAAATACAGACATACAAAGGAACATTTTACCAACTAATAGATATTTTTTTATTTAACCCGATCAGTTTTGCACATACAACTAGTCATCAGTACATTATCTATTATTATCAGCGCTTTTCAGCCATACTGAAAGGATGTATTTTGCCTAGAAGATAGAGGAATAATTTAAAATAACAACTTCATAATTTTATTTTTAGTAAAATGGTATTAGATTACGAGTACTATGTAAGCTGTCAGAATATCATTCCAATACTTTTTTATTAATACAGAATACTTACATAATCAAGATTTTTTACTCTTCTACCTATTTATTCACCTCTATTTGCAGGCCCTGTCTCATGCCCACATTCTTCTCTGATGCCAAAACAATCTATCATGTTGTCTTGCAGTTGATGTTAAGTTCCCTGGGATTACAAAAATTATGCCCTCATAAATGAAATTTCTTACTTTTGAGTCATACAATTTTTTTTTTTGCTTTTTTGGGTCACACCTGGCAATCAATGCTCAGGGGGTTTCTTCTGGCTCTGTACTCAGGAATTACTCCTGGCGGTGCTCAGGGGACCATCTGGGATGCCAGGGATCGAATCCTGGTTGACCACATGTGAGGGCAAATGCCCTACCCACTGTGCTATCGCTCCGGCCACAGAGTCATACAATTTTAAAGACCACTTTCATATATAAATTCCATGTGCTAAGAACAAAAGAATTATTTTATCACTTTGTGTTTTCTCCCCATGTGTATTATCAACACTTTGAGAGAAAAAAAATGAGTCTTAAGTAGTTTATCTCAATTTCACCTGCTAATGTACAATTTCAAAAGGCTCCAACCTAAGCTGTTTGTCTTTTAACGTATAATTTTGCATAAATCCTCACAGAGTTACTAATAGTATTTTCCTTACATCTTTTTGTTGCTGATACTGTTGTTGTTGTTGTTGTTATTTGACTTTTTGGTAACGCCTGGCAATGCTCAGAGCTTACTTCTTGCTCTGACTCAGGAATTACTTATGGTGGTGCTCAAGAGACCATTGTATAAAGAGAATTGAAAGCAGGTCGGCCATGTGCAAGGACAAACAACAACCTACCTGCTCTACTCTCGCTCCAATATATGACTTACACCCCCATTGAAAAAGAAGAAAATAGTATTTGTTGAAAGTTCTTTCAAAAATTGTCTTGATTATACCACCTTAAATCATTTGACTTCACTTGAACACTTAACTTCCTGTAGATCATCCATTACTTGAGCGGGCACCAGTAACATCTCAGTATGTCCTGTCACATGCGAGATAGCCCAAGGGCATCTGCCCACTTCAGGAAAATAAAGAGCCTCAAACATTCCAGCAATACTTGTGAATGAGGTCTATAATTGTTACTGGTATTTGGCATGTCAAATACGACATGGGTAGCTTTTAAGGCTCTGCTGTGCGGGTGGGATAATATTCTAATCATCTCAAAACTTGAGCATTTATTGATGAACCGCACGGCCAAGCTGGGCTGCAATCAGCTCTTCTGCTGGGTGGAGTTCTGAGCGAGAGGGAGTCCGGATATGGAAAATGGTGACCCTCATGGTATGGGGGGTTCCTCTGGCTTCTTGCGAGGCTCTGCTGGGGTGGCAGGCTAGGGCTAGAACCCGCCATCCCTCCCAGATGCCTCATGATCAGCTGGGCACAGTGAGAGCAAGTAGCAGCTCTGCCCCATGTGTGTGTCTTTCATAATTCCTCATTCCACATTAACTCTCCTGTTTGATGCAAATAGAATGATCATTGAAGTGTATGAATGAGAAATATCCTGAAAGGACCTGGTGCTAAAATACATTGAGTCTAAGATTAAAACACGGTGCCTCTGCTGTTGCACCCCTGCACAGCCATGGATTTGGAGTCTCTGTCTTGCGGTGGTTGGCTGTGGTGGCTGGAGCTCAGGCTCACACCCACTGAGCCCTGAGGCTGGGGACTAGGTAGAGGCCCCCAATCCTTGCTCCGAACCAGCATGTGTGGCTGCCTGCATGGCGAACAGGCCCTAGGAGCTATGTAGAACACCATCAGGCGCTGGGCTGGCCGAGCCTTTAGATTTTCCCCCAGGAACTCCATAGGGCCACTTACCATGAGGCCGAAGCTGCACAGTCGTGGATCCACCTTAAATATCAACTATAATGTTATGATCCTATATATTTATATCTCTTGCCCTTGTTCTGATCTCTGCTAATTATCTGTTTGGTTGGTCATCATTATTGTTCTCCCTTCAATACCTATGTTTTTGCACTTATCCTGGAAATATTAATTGCAAAATGTGCCTATTTCTCCTATGCATTGTTGATGGATATTTTATCTCTAGTACCACTATACTAGAGCTTTGAGCCATACATCTATGTTGTATTGATTAAATGCAATATATCACTGTTTTAAAGTACAATAATCTTAGAGATCTTATAGTTCTTCCTGTATTAGAGCTGCTTAAAATAAGCATATCCATACATATAAATAGATAAACTTGAAACTATATATAATTGCATTTGTCCTTATAATCTTTTATCCATTGAGCCTAATCCATCTTATTTCAGTTTTTGTGCTTTTTTCCTTTGGTGTATATAAATGATAATAAAGGACAGGTATTTGCCTACTTCACTGATGTACCAGTTCTACAATAACATAAAGGTTTCAGTGTCCTTTCTTCATGCTTCCTTGGTTCTCCTTTATTATTCATCTCTAACCTTTTAATCTAGTACTCTATTTTTTCTTGGGCACTTTCCAAGTTGGTGATGTCTCTGTATCTGTGTGACACTATATGTGCAGCCATAGAATGGAACCAATATTCTGAGTGCTTTAAAAAATACATTTGAAATGGGATGTAGCAAATGGGTATGGAAGGGATGCCTAGATAACCCTTGGACCCCCAAGTTTAGAGAGGAGAAGGACAGAGAAGGAGAGACATTGAGAGGAGAAAGAATAAGACAAAAATGGGAAATAATGGGAGAAATAATAATGGTCAGAAAACTCCGAATATATTGGTAAATGGGAGAGTGGGACAGCTCTATAACGAAAACAGACTTAAAAACATTAAACATATGAAATCCAAACTGTGACACCAAGAATTTAAAATGAGACGGGGGGGGGGGGGCGGGCGGGGGGGGGGGGGGGGGTGGGGGGGGGGGAGGGGGGGGGGGGGGGGGGGGGGGGGGGGGGGGGAAGGGGGGGGGGGGGGGGGGGGGGGGGGGGGGGGGGGGGAAAAGCCTGTGAAGGTGGCAGACTTGGGGTGGGAGGTGTGAGGGAATATGGGTGGAGGGAAGTTGACATTGGTGGTGAGATTAATGCTAGAATGCTATATGCCTAAAATCCTCTTGCTAAATTTGTAAAGCACAGTTCTTTAACTAAATACCCAAATATCCATTTGCCCAAAACAGTTAGAAGAATCTAGGAAGAAAGAGTTGAAATTAAGTTTAGGGTCATTAAAAGAGCTTTACCTACAGACATTTTTTCTCATAAATAGATTATCAATCAATGTTCCAGAATAGCCAGAGCCCTTTCCCTGCAAGCCTATTACTAATGCTATATCACTGAAATGTCTATTTGAGTGACCTCTTACTTTAATCATCTTTATTTACTTTAGTAGTCAAAGTCCATGTACCAAAAAAAGGCTTGGTCTGGAAACCATGCCATTCATTGAGTATTTGTGGATATTTTGTTTGAGAACCAGCACAAATATAATTATGGGGGAAAACACCACAGCAAGTTTATATGTTTTTAAAATGTGGCTTAATCAAAATACAAAAAATTAAACAGCTATAAGTTAATTTTATAGATGTGTTAAGGGAAGCAAATTCAGCTAAATACAAGTGAAAGTACTCTCATCATTCAGGTTGTTCCAATCCTACAAAGATGTAACATGACAAAGGAGATTTGGCCAAGTCATTGGTAAGAACTCAGATTGTGATGTCTTCCGTCAAGAATTCACTCTCAGTTTGCCATCACCTGCATGCAGTTCAATGTATGTTCTTTGAGTCCATTTTCTCATCTCTAATATGCATGTGTTCATTACAAGAATTCAGTGCATTCACTTCTTACCACAGCAGTTAACTCAGAGTCAATATTCAAAAATGCTATCAGTTCCATCTATCCCCATTATCTATGTCTCGATTCCAGTGTATGACTAAGTGAGAAAGTGCATAGCCTACAAGTGTGAGGTTGTGGATTCAATCTCTAATACCTGACAAATGGGGGAACAAGACCAGGGCTTCAGTTGTACTGGTGATATGGGACAGTTATATGTTTAAATGTCCAAAGCACAGACTCAACAAACTGTAAACATAAGATCTAAGCTGCAACCGCCAAACTTAGTGTGTGGTAGGGAGTCAGGGAGGGGGGATGGAGGAGGTATGGAGAAGGGATTTAATATGGGAACACTGGTGGAGGGAAATTTGACATTGCATGGTAGAATTGGTGTTGAAATGTTGTGTGCCTAAAACTCAACTGTCGTTAACTTTGCAAATTCCAGTTCTTTAAAAATAAAAAAGTTAAAATATTAGCAATGAATAAATAGATCTCTATTTTATTAGTTTCTTTTACAATCAACCCCCATATGACTATTTTATTGGCATTAGTCAATATAAAAATCTCATTTCCAGTTGCCTGTTAAATGCTTGCTTGAGTGGATCTGGAAAATTCCAGGCATTTTACAAATTATTAAGGACTTTTCTTATCTATTACCATACATATATTTTCTACCAACTTGATCTGATGGAATTCTACTCCTAATTTCAAATACAGTTCTAACTTCATTTCTTTCCTCAGGTAAGACTAGTTAAATTGAAGGTATGTTTGTTTTCTGTTATCTTAGGTATTAATTTTTTTTGTAATGATTACTTCTTTTATTCTATATTCTTTGCATGATTTTCCCAGTCTGAAATATAAATTTTTCAAAGACAAGGAATCTGTGTTATTTTTATTAGGTCTGCTAGACTCTAGCACCCTGATAGATATATAGAAAAACATAATTATTATTTTAGTACCAAGAAAATATTATAAAAACATATTCAGGACCATGTTGTTGTACTAAAAATAATTACACTTTTACTGAATACTAAACTGGCTATTAAGAGTGTAATTCATATTATGCACAATTATGCAAATAAAAGCAATAAGTGCACAATATATATTTCTTAAACATGGCAGGATTAGAAGTGAGTTATATTTTATAATTTTATTCAGTTCCAAAATCTGTTACAAATAAATTTTGGTATCATAATAAGTAAGACCCATTTCATTGGTATACTACTCAAAATTTATTATGATCTATTTAAATAATTAATCAAGAATTATGAATGAAAACAATGTAAAACCTAGAGGATAAAAAGCTCTTCAAGATTTTTTTATAAAACCCAGAATAATTCATTTCTCTTTAATGCTATTTATACATTATTCTGTCTATGATCTTTTGTTATGTCGCCCTCTACTCTGCAAACCCCAGATTCTTAACATATAAATACTTATTTAATGAACAAGAGTTCGGGGAAAGACAAAGCATAAAGTCATCTTGCCATCAGGAAGACAAGAAAATGTAATAAACCTTATCTTCTTTGAAGTCACTCAATTGAATTTTAATATCTAAGGGAAACTGCCATTTATAGTCCTTTATGTAATAGATTAAAAGGCTAGAGAGTTTGCAATCTATTAAAGAGAGGGAAAGAGAGGTAACCAGTGAATTTATCACACAGATTAGCTCTCTCTGTGTCCTTCGGTATTTATGTAGTATAGTAGAAATACATATATGCATAATTTAGAGAACACAGTACCACTTCTGAATTTTGCATATTTTGCTTTTCAGAGACAATATGTGGTGCCAGGTATATAGCTGCAATTAGTCACATGCAGGAAACGCCTTAACCTATGTATTATCTCTCTAATTCCTTACCTCCTAACTTTATAGAGAGATAATTGAGTACTTGAAGGAGTCAATTATTCCCACAAAATTGTATAAGTATAAGGAATTAGCAATCAAGTTTCTTATATTCTAGTTATTACGGTTTGTTTTCTGTTCTCTCTAAGAGCAGAAAGTTACTATACTTTCCCCAACAGCATTGAGGATGCAATTTAATCTTAATCCAGTACTTATTCAACTATTTATCAAAATAAAAATTTGTTTGAGACCAGAAGAGAAGTTGCACATCAAATGTAACAGCACTACTTTTCTTAATGAAGTTCAACATTTTTTCAAATTTTTGATAATACTGTTATTTTAGTTTCTTATAAAACTGATTGCTGACAAAGCCAGTAAAAAGATTAAAACCTTCTAACTCATATATAATGTTGAATATACTCATAATATTTTCCTAAATCTTAAAAGCTAGAAAAGATAAAGACTGTTTTGCCTGCTTCAAATTTCAATTGATAGCATGGGCTAACATGGCCATTGCCCATACACAAAAACAAGAACATGCCTGGAAGAGAGGAATGGGCCTGCATTTCCCAAACCAGGCATGATTGGAAAGATAGAGATTCTGAGTTCTACTTTATTCCAGCCCCAAAATCAGCTCAACTAGAGACAATAAGCTACTCTTTCAGATGTCAATGAATCATTAGCTCAAAAGGGAATTGATGGGAATTTCTCAGTTTCTTCTTAGTAGCACCTAGTACTGTCTCCAACCATGCTCTGGGTTCTTTCTAAGAGGTAGTCAGTTTACCAGGGACCTTTGAATGATAAGCAATTTTTCAAGTATACCATGAAAAAAAGTTGGGAAGCCATTGGTTTGAGGGAAGCAGTGGTTAATGGGGAGTTAACCCATAGTGGGTATAGTAACAGTGAGTATCTGGAGACACAATGTCTATGTTGAGATTCCTGAATATAAAACAAAACCCAAAAAAGGCCTTTTTGCTTTCAGGTACAGGTAGATGTTTTAGATGGTTATTTTGCTGTGTAACTATGTTTTGTTTTAATGATGATTAAATTTTGGGGTTACTTGTTTTACATAGAAAAGAATTCATGCCAATCAATTCAAAGTCTAACATTTTAATGTTCTTTATGCTTTGTTGGAAAAGGAAAACATGTCTATTAATAGCTTTTTAAGGAGACTTGACTCTTTAAAAAGTACTGAAACAAAACATGATACAGAACTGCTGAACATTCTACCAGTTGCTTTAATGCAGTCAAATGGGCATCCCTAATGGTCACAGAGATCCTTTGAGAACTGGGCTTTGTTCACCTATTGCTCTAATTTCCATCACATTTTACCTCAATGTCACTAGGTCTCTAGCCCACAGGTAATGTCTCTTAGACCATCAAAACCCACCCCTTTTCCATATTGGTGGAACTATCACCTTATTCTCTCAGCATGGTTCCTCAGATCTTTAGCTAATAGATTCCTTCTAGTCCCTTGGGATTATATCCCAATGTATAGAACCTCCTTCTTTTGTTTTACTCTTTCTAAACTATATATTGTCCCTATTTAACCTCAGTCTGAGGGTAAACCTCAGATACCATATATGTATCTTCCTTAATTCTGTGTCTCCAGGATAGAAATTAATGCATGCCAATCTATCTACTACATCAACGCTTTGAATGCCATTCATTCCCTGATTCGTTTATATTAAAATATAACTAAAGTAGCAACTGACAGAGTGAGAGATGGAATGGAAATACCTGCTCTCCTTGGTTCTCCTCCTTTGCTTCCTTCTTTTAATGACCCTCCTGTGGAATTTATGCCCATAACATCAGGTTTTTTTTGTTTGCACATTTCCTGTTGAATTGTGTCTAACATCCTTTTGCTCTCATGCATTAAATCTAACAAACAATTCAGAATGACTTTTCTACTCTATAGCTAGGGGTTTGCATCATGGAGAAAGCTTAGCTAAATAGTACAATCAGAGAACTACTCACATCATTAGAGAAAAAGCCTCTTTCTTCATCAGGAAACGAGAGCGATGTTTCTGTCACTGTCTGCTTTCATATATACCTTATCCCTTGATGCTCTAAAAGGCTGAATTGCCACATTTGTAATACTTCTTCAGGACTCTGGGTTTGATTAATAATAATTGTCAGTCCATTAAAATGGATTATGATGATTCCCAAAGGAATTGGTTGTTAACATAATTAACAGCTGGCTTTACTTTCAAGACATTAATCAAAAGAGCAAGTCGCTGGAAATGACCAGGTTTTCACAAATGTTGCTAATTAGCAAAGATACTGACGTTGTATGACAGCTATTTCTAACGCTGTTATCTGCATGATTATATTGAACCTTTAAATCCTGCCAGTGTGATGTTTTCTCAAGTTTATTCACCATATTCACCAATAGATATGGGATTGAATTTGTTTTTTAAGAGACTCTTAGTTTTACTAATTTTTGGCAGTGTCTTAAGAACTTGTAAACTGTGACTTTGCCACACAGTATGTAGTTTTATCATTCATTGATGTAAAGAGCAGAGGTACACGGGCAGATGCAGAATGACCGTATGTCATATATAAGTCACAGAAAGGTAGTAACCAAAGGCCAAATGCAACAGAATTAGAGAGTTGGTTCCCAGAACTGAGTTTATAGGGGAGAGGGAGTTTTAAAGGGAGGTATCTTTTGAAATGTCAGTGGAGGGAAGAAAATACTCTGCTGATGAGTGTGGGGTTGAAAGAAGTATACATGAACCCATCACTAACAAGATTGTAAATCACAGTACTTTAATAAAGCAAAAAATAAATGTTCAGGACTCTTCAGTGTAATGAAAAATATTAATAATAGTGCTTTATGGCAGGATAAACTATCCATTTATGCCCATACTGTATAAAGATATG